>LKNJ01002423.1:84956-120430 GCA_002120245.1 Maccullochella peelii | reverse complement strand
TGTATAGTTTTCTTTCAGTGTGGCCAGGATTAGTTTCTCTCAGCATTTTTGGGGTTAGTAATTTGATTATGTTCTTTTTTGTTATTATTTTATTTGAAGTTCCTGGTTGATAACCTCAAAAGCACATCAAAAAAAGCCTACATGGTGTATGGAATCATCATAACCGTAAACCATAAATTACAATTTCAAAGACAACACAATGCACCTTTTACTGCAAGTATTGACAATTGCCAGTCAATTCTGGGCAAATAAAAAACAAGCCAGGAATGATTCTTCTTCTTTCTTTTTTTTTTTTTTTTTTGAGTTCCTATGCTGCTGCTATCTGTTTGAACATGCATGAAAGACTCCTGCCTACCTTCCAGCTTATTTGATGTCTACAAGTGTAATCTTAACCACCTTGTTTCTCACAGAATAGCACTGAGCTAAATCAAAGCACCTGATTCAATACGGCTGTTGTAATTCGATAGGGCCAATTTAATGCTTTCGGATGGTGTGGCAACAACTTCTAGAAAAGTTAAACATACTCAGACTGAATTACTTTTACAACTCAGAGGGTACTTTAGCAGTACTTCACACTTGGTGTACTCAGCACAGTGATAAGATACTGTTGCTAGCTTGCATTTAAACTTAACAAACCTCATCACATTTTAAAAAACAACATACATTCTTAATACAGAAGAATAATCATTTGTTGGTTTTAGGAAAATCTGTTATTAGATTTAGATTTTTATGCATCCATGATTATTGCCAATTAGCTTTAGCATTGTGTCTCACCAATGTCACCCAACTGTTTTTTTTTTCCTACTCTGGTTTTGAGGAGAGAAACCTGTTTTAATCAAAGTCATTCTCACATAGCAATTAGATCTAATTAGTCCAATTATCAAGATTCTAATTACATTGAAATATACCCCCTAAATCTCATATCAATTATAGTATGTGTGACTTGTCCTGATCAGGAGACATGAAGAGAGAGACAGAGTAAAGACAAAGCAGGGTGGGAGGTAGAATAGAAGAGCATCCACATCCTCCGGAGGCCAAATGACTGCAGAACTGACTCCATCTGTCCCCAAAGCTTTTATTCGTAAAGACTGTATGGCCAACTGGGGATAAATGTCACTTAACCTTTATTCGATTTTTTTCATATTCACAACTATTTTGTTACTGGTTATGATGTTATGATTAGTTACATCCTAGTTTTCTGTTTCAATTAGATGAGTGATGAGTCAAAATAAATACAGCTTTAGCATTTAGGTTTAGAGCTAGTTATCAAACACTATTGTTAAATCTGGATTCAAGCTGTAGAAGCAACTGTGGTGGAAATAATTATCACCTGTATTAAAACCAGGTAGCACATTCACTCGCATGCCAACGTGTGGCAGTCACAAGCATGCACAAACACACACACAAACATGCACATACCTGCACTGTATGTTACTATAGTGGTGCAGTATGACACTGTAGGTGCACCGGCATAACACACATGCGCACGCACATGCACAGCCTGTTCTTGTTGTGGAGTCAGAGGGAACACACTGACCTAATTTCCCCCAGTTAGCTCGCCTCGTTGGGGACCAACAATCCTCTCCGCCCGTTTCCCCCAACCGAGCCTATCAGAGCACTCACTCACTGTGTCTCTGTCTCTCTATCTTTCTGTGCCCTCCATCTGTTTGACTCTGTATACATGCTCAAGATGTAAGATTAGCAGTAAAGTGTACATTCATACTGTTCAGGGCTGCTCATATGCACTGGTCTATAGTGATAAATACACAGGATCATGGGCATAAAACATTCATAACATGCACCCTGCAGTGTCATTCCTTTGCTAAAGAAGAACCATTAACTATCATGGTGAGAAAGAGAGATGGGCCTGCAGTAACAGACAGAGAAAGAGAGAAAACCACCTGAAATAACAGCTAGTTCCAGGCTGTCAATCCCCTGCAAACTGCAGCTCTGAATCACAACTCAGTGCAAGGGTCAATCAATTCTGATGTAATGCTGGTAGGAGAGGTGGGTGGAGATGGCAGTGCTGTTCACCCCTGGGTCTCTAGTGCTTTCCGGGGCTCTTTCCTGTGCTGAGGGTGCAGGAATGTGTCTGCGTGTGTGCGTGCGCAAGTGCGTGCATGCATGTGTGAAAGAGAGGCCCCTGGCTACCGCGGCCCGAGTGCACATGTTAGGGTTTTCTGCAGCCTGACGCGCCCTGGGTCACTTCGGATCTTACAGACGCACATACACAATCAACGTGCTGCTTCCTTTATGGAAATCAGAGCTGTCAGCTCCCTGACAGGCGAATATTGCAATATGATTGGCTAATCTGCAGTGATGTGGGTGTCAGTTAGAGCTGACTGCGGTTCCATTGGTGGTCTGGGTCAAATGAATGTGTTTCCCACAGACAAGTACAAGAGAGGAGGGGAGAGGGGGGGCTTCAGATACAGGAAAAAAATGACAGGAACTATATGTGAGAGCATATGAGTGATTGTGTGTGATTTGTGCATGAGAGATTGTGTGTATGTTTGTGTGTGTGAGAGAGCGAGAGAGCGCAAGGCCAGAGGTGATGCTTCCCTCACGCTCTTCTTTTTCATCTGTAATCACTCCAGGCTGACATAAACATCTTAAAAAGATGGCAAAAGTCAACAAACAACTCCTCAAGAAGTTAAAAGTGGATTTTTACATTCAGATACATGTTAGCTAATGCACTGTTGCACAAACATGCACTAATGCACTGTGCCCTGTGCAAATAAATATGAACTTTTAGGAAAACATCACTGACAGGCAGTTCTAATAATATAACTGACAAGTCGTAGATGTCGATGTAATCAGAATTTAAATGACAATGTGTGTTTATATGGGCATGATGTCATCAGCACCTATTTTAGCCATTGCCAGTTTAGAACCAGAGCATGCTTGATTAATAATTGCACTGACACCACAGTTAACAGTTTGCGTTTGTCTTACACTTTGTTTGTTCGGAGGCACACATGTATGAGACATGAGTGACATTTGTAAAAAAAAAAACACATATACACAAGTGTAATGCACTGTTTTTTGTGGAATACTGGCTGCACATCTGGAGCAACACAGGAGTGTTACAACAGTATTTTACTGGGAGAGTATAATAAACATTGAAAATATGCTCAGGATACCTTTCAGAAAAAAAATCCCCAAAGACAAGTGTGATTCCAGAAAAGCAAGAGAGAAAGTGACAGCCTGGCCGCATCATGTAGAAACAACAGTTTTAAGAGGCCCATTTCATCCTGCATTGACGACTGATATAATAGAAAAAAAGAGTGATTTGAGAGCTACAGATGCCCAGTCTGCTGTGTGACGCTGGGTAGCATTTCAGGTCATGTCTTGGCACAGAAAACCTTTTTTTTGTTTGTTTTGCTTTCTTTTTTCTTCATCCATCACCCGCTTAATTGCTCTCTACATACACACATACAGTATTACACATAGTGAGTCGCTCTGGCTCATAATTATTTCCTCTCTCCCTCTCTCCTGTTAATTCTGTCTTTATCTCACTTTCTCTGACTCTAATTTTCTCCATCTTTCTCTCTCCATCCTTTCCTCATTCTCACTCTGTCTCTATCTCTCTGGTGACAATGTCCTGCAGTTATGAGGCAAGGTCAGAGAAGTGAAATCCATTTAAATACTGATGCAACTCTCTCGAGGCCCATGCTCAGCCTCTGCAGCACTCCTCCCTGTACGCCTCACCCAAATTGATGAATGGATAGATCTCCTTAGAACATATATTATATATTATATATTGTCCTGCATTAAACATTCAATGTATTACACATCTACTGGCACCATGTTTTGAGTATTTTCTCACTGCCCCAAAAAAAGTTTATAGAGAGAAAAACAACCTGTTCTTCATTGTTGAGGACTGTGGTGGTAGTTGTAGTAGCTGAGTGTGTAACGAGGGCCTGGGAAGTCCCTGTGTGTTTGTTGATCCCAGGTGCATCTGCATTTGAAATCTTTCCACCCTAGTTTATGGCGCACCAAGGGACCTGCCATTTCCATGTTTTAATCCCCTCTCGTGCTAAGTCAGGCGCTCCATAAAAACGCCACATGTTGCATGGCAATGAAACAGCTACCTCATGTATTTATCTAAACTATTCCAAGGTGTGTGTGGAGGCCAAAACACTTTTGCAGGAGGGATTTGTTTGGCCAGTGCAGGAGTCACAAAGCTGGATTATCCCTAATCAAATCAGTGTTCTTGAATGTTTTTTTGGCTAGTAGCTTTAGAGGTTTGCCATTGAGCAACTAATATTAGTGTAGTGGCTAGTTGATTTGTCAGAGTTGAGCATTCCAGCTTTGAGTTTCATCATCATCTCTGACCATGTTACCATGATATTGGAAAAGTGGTCTTTTCCTTTCCCGTATTGGAATAAGCAGAGGGATGGGACGTTAGCTTGTTGCTACACAATGAAATTGTTGATGTATTTATAGTGTGTTAAAGGAACAGGTTAACATTTTGGGAAATACTTATTCACTCATCTTGCCGAGAGTTAGATGAGAAGATCAATGCCACTCTCATATCTGTGCGGTAAATATGAAGCTACAGTCAGCAGCTGGTTAGCTTAGGTTGACATAAAGCCTGGAAACAGCTAGCCTGTTAACACGTTATATCTTGTTTGTTTAATCCTTTACAGAAAAACAAAGCATAAACGGTAGGGGTTATGTGCCGGACTATTTGCTGGGCACAGTACTTCCTGTCTTGTCTTTGCCATGATGTTGCCAGGCAACTACCAGGAAGTTACTTTCAGCAAAAAGCAAACCATTCCTGTAAAGCTTTTGTGCTTGCATAATTGTTGGTGATAAGCAAAGAGCAGTAATTTCTATTTGTATCTAAGTTGATTACATAGAGATCAGCAGTCATTACCTTAGAATGTCATCTTACGTTCACAGCCCCAAGTACGAGTTTTGTTTGTCTGCATAAAATGTCCCACATCCTACTCTTGATGACCACCATGATGTGACTGTTTCATCCCAGTCTGCCACTTGGTTTCACATTAAATCTGATACACTCATCAATACATCATTTCAGCTTGTGATTCCATGCCAGCATTGCATCTCATCCACTGCTAGCTGATCAACAGCACAGAGCACTTGTGGCCTTTTCCTTTGCTGTATATGCTTGCCTGCATGTGAGAACCTCCCTCGCATTGTAAAAATGAGCAGCCAACTATTAGTCAAACGTGGATTCCTAATTAAGTGGAACATTTTTTTTCACTGCTTTTGATTATGCTCTCTTCCACTCCCTGTCAGCTGCAAATAATTCTGATAATTTGGTGGTGCATTGGTATACTATTTTAATTATATGATGATGGACTCCAGTTCTGCAGCTGAGTCACTATTCCATAATTCTCTTTTAACTACACCCAAAATACCTGCCACTGTGCTCCCATTTTGTCAATGAAACTAACTTATGTGTATTCTCGCTTTGCCAGGGTCTCTGTAAAAAAAACACTGCTTATAAAGCCCCCCAAATAGTAAGGTAATTGTTCTTGGAACAAAAAAAAAAGAAGGGAGAGAGTGAGAGAGAAAGAGGAAGCAGAAAGTTAAATCTGAAGCAAATTTTTGTATTTTTTTGTGATTTTTTTTCAGTATAAATAAACCTCTCTCAAGATGATATAAAGATGACTCAATTATCTAAAAGCCTTGCAGGCATATAGTGCTACTCTGTCCAACTTGTTTTTATGCACACACACACATTCAAGGTGCTTTGGAAAATGATACCAGCGTAGTAACCAATGATTATCATTTAATACCTCTTATGGGAGCGGATTTCTTTGTGATTTCCACTTTGTGAGGTTTCATAGCTTCCTGCATTATATTTGCCCCACCTGTGCAACACCCTATATGCCAGTCATTACGTAAACGTAGGTGCAGTAAATAGGCAGTTAAAGCTTAATGTCTCTGCTGTGGGAATGACTGTAGCATCTGCACATGATGTAAATTTGGATTGGCACACATACCATGCCATACCATGTTCATGCAACATAGTGTGTACATATAAATACACATTGCCCACAGGAACTTTATACTGTATCTCAAATCTGTAAATGTGTGGAAATACATACACACAGGCAGTCTGTGCACTGAGCTTGAATTATAGATATACATTATCTAAACATGCAAATATTCATAACGAGAACTCTATACAATGAAAATGGGAAATTGTTGTCTCTGGCAATTATAAACAGCACTGTGAAGGTCAATCATCAGGTATGTATGTGTTTATGTGGTTTTTTCTGTATTGGATTCTTGCAGTGCATCTCGTTGCTTTGACAAAGGCATCATCATGAAGCGCTTCACTGGCTAACCTTTTACTGGCTGTGGATTGATCCTATAAGTTATTTATGCAAATATTTGGAATATCTGCGTTTCCTGGCTAGTTGGAAACGCTAGCTGGCATTTTAGCAGTAATATGGCATGTTTATTTCATATTACCACAAACCTCTATTGTCATACACAGTAAAACATAACTCCAGTGACTCAGTTGTCATTACAAAACGCAAACTGATAAATGCATAACTACACTTATTTAGGTGAAGTAATGACTGTACAGTTACTGCAGTAGCATCCTCCAAAACAGCAGATAAATACTGTTAGCTAAAGGATATCTGTTAGAGTCGGACAATGAGGTAACAAAACTACATTTTTAGAAGTTGTTATTTCATCATAAAGATATTTTGCTCATGTTGTTTGTTTTGTGTTTGGGTTACACACTCTTAATTAGCTTGACAATACAACTTTTTTTCAAACTGACCTGATCTGAACTTGACATTTTGCTTGAATGTTCACATACAATACCCATTGCCACATGTGTACATTTTTTATTTGTACTACACCCAAAGCCTTAATAATGCCTTGGAACGGAACCAGCACCACAGATGACAGATACTGTCGCAATCCAAAACAAATGCATTATCAGCATTCATCAAAAATGAAATGTAAACAAAGATGTGGTATCTTCAGTCCAATCTCTTGACACCTAAGATAATCATACTTCCATAATCACCACAACACTCATGCATCTGGGCCACTAAGAAAACAATCACGTTATCTGTCAATCTTTTAAGTCTATTTTCACACTGTATCTTTGCTTTCTCTATTTCCCCAACAGCAAACCATTCTTCGACTATGTGGGGAAAAAGATGTGTGGCTTTAGTGCATTTATAAACAATGCCGGTGGCCCAAATAAGGAAGTGACAGAAAATAACTTAATCCTCAAAATAAAGGGATAAGTCCAATACTTTAAGTGGCCTTAGACTGGAGGGCTTAAGCCATCAGGGCAATGCAAAGGGATTCTGAGGGTTACCTTCACTCTCCTCGGCCCTGGAGCCTTCTCACCATAAATCTGCTATTTAAAATGTAACACCCCACTGTATTCCTCTCCTCCCTCTGCTCCTCCGTTTCTCATTACCCATGGCATCTTAAAGGTTTCATACTTGTCTGTACTTGCTAGTCACTTTTGTGCTATTTTTAAGAGCACAGCTCCCGTTTGTTGTCATGCTGTACAACATTTAGGGACCCCGCCTGGGAAAACCAGTCCAGGAGATGATTCTTGCTCCACTGGTTGACAGATATACGCTAGTTAAATCTGATTTACAGGCCCTGGCACTCTGTGGCAAGGTTTAAGGAGGATGATGAGTCCTTTTGCAATGTGCTTTGATGACATGGGAATGAACAACAAATATATCAAGACTAAGATAATGAGGGAACAGCTTCTGGCCCAGATTTCACAGAATCATATAAACTACAATTAAAATGTAGTATTATGTGCCAGTGCATGCCTGTTGAAATGGTTAGTTTAATCTCTGGGCCGCTTGCTATCAGTCGTTCAGAGGACAAGCTGTGATATTGGAATGAAACAGCCTTCTTTCCTGCAAGATAAAAAGCCCACACCTCCATCCTCTGCCTTTCCATCTTTTTTTTTTTTTTGGTATTGTACTTTTGTAATTGGAGGTGCCATAATGAAATCAATTCAGTGGTGATAACAGATTTCACATCACGTTACCAGTTTCCTTTGGAAGCGGCCGCCACATGAAGACATCTAAAAATATTCCTCTTTCATGCATCATCAATATCTTCATTATATGAAAGATGGGCGTCAGGTTGTATTTGCTGTTTTCGTTTAATGCCACTTGACAGGGTAGCATCTTGCCTGTTTCTGTGACACACTGTTTTTTTGTCTACTCTGTGATTCCACTTTTGCAGACACGCGGAAAGCAGTTTTATACCACACAGTGAAGCAAGTCGTGATAAAGCTTGGAACAGAATGGTAGTGCCTTTGTCAAAATCATAATAGAGAAGCGGAGACACACATTTGCTCGTACGTTATCATCTTCCTGTTTGCGTTACGCTTCAAAATCTTGTATAAGCACACTTGTCACTGGAATTGCACACTTTTCAACATCATACAGTCACAGCAAAACTTGTTTTTTGTTGCAGTGACCTGAAAATATCAATAACATATCTATTTTGGCAATAGGTCCTGTAAATGTAAAGGTTCTTTGCTTCATGTGGTCATTTATTTCAAAGATTCAGGGTAAAGTTATCTTTATTGCCAGTGTCATTTATTAAAATGGAGGCCGTGGCACCCCATTATAAAAAGCTGACAGTTTCTTCTTTTACCACACACTGCTATTCTCATGTAACATTAATTGTACAAAAAACAACAGTAAACAGTGCCTTCAGATTATTTAATTTACATGTAATGAAAAAGCAGTAGATGCAATGTAATTCTTCCTACATCCATATTGCATATATTATCTTGCACGTACAGCATCTCACTGACCTCGCACAGGAAATATACAGTATACTATATGCAGTGGAACGCTTGGAATACGTGCTGTAGTTTAAAATCTCCACCACACAACTAACCGGTAACTGACTTCTATGACAGATGATATCCTCTCTGCTCGAGTTTATTTCAGCCGTGCTATGAATATTTATCAGACCAAACTGTTGACTGAGCGTTTTCTGAATGAATCTCGCATTCTCCCATGTGTACCGCGCGCTACACCACTGCTCTTGTGTGCATCCACTAAGGAACTTGATAACTTCAAATAATTTAACACTTCAGAGAGTGTACCCACCTCACAGGAACTGCAAAGATGATCTCTTTTGTTTTAAATGCAACCGTGTGACGGTTCATATTTCAGCAGCGAAACAAGCAGAAGAAAATACAATGCTGCATTTTGATGCAAGTCTAGCCTAATTATTTGGTGTGTATGTGTGTGTGGGGGGGGGATACAATTGATTCTGTTTTTTTCTCATTTTTCATCTTTAGGCAGTGTACCATTTTCCCTAGATACACACTACAAAGTGAATTCCAACTGTGCTCTGGGACACAGTGGTGAGACACAGGGATGTCTACAGGCAAAGGCCTTAAGTCACACTCTGTGATGCTAACCATAGCTCTACTGTATACACCTGCTTTAGCCTTGGTCTAATTACTGTCAGCCAGACGATAGGGGTCATTGGTGTCTGCTTGTGTTGACATGTTCAAACTATAATAAATGGATGTCTATGCACGTAAATATACACACTAATTTACTATACACACAGACACATACTGTGTAGTGTATGTGGTGTGTCTGAAGTTTTTTTATGCTAGGCTGTTACCAGCCCAATGTAACATATTTTGAATTTCCCTTTCCTTTCCTTTCTCCTCTCCTCTCCTCTCCTCTCGCCTCCACTGTTCCATCTGTGCCCTCTATATGAAAGGGAATAGTTGAGCAGACCTGACAAAGGGCGGCACAGAGGAGGCAGAGGTGCTGAGGGAAGCTGAGCACTGCTGGAAGGGATTCCTATCTGTTTGTGTGTAGGTGTGTGTTTGTGCGTGTGTGTGTGTGAGTACATACGTGTACATGTGTGAATGTGTCAATTTGAATACTACATTTCCCTACCTATAATTCACTGCAGGCATCTGATGATAGCAAACAAAAAAAGCATTTGAATAAGTATGTAATGCAGAGAAAAGGATGTATTTGCACTGTGAATCCAAAAACACATGTCATTACATCTAGTGTGGTAACTCACCTTTGTATTTGTATCTGCTGACGTTACTTATTGTAATGTCAATACAACGTACATTTTGCTATTTAAATCATCTTTACTGACATTGTCACCCATGTGCAGGAACTGTTTAATCATCCTGTGTTCAAGATAAAAATGTAACAGAAGATGGAAAATTGACAGTTTAAGGATGACAAGCATATACAGTATTGTGTTTAAAGCTATATGAATAAATATTATTATTATTAGAAATAAAAAAAATAAAGAAAAACTTCAAGTTGCCATGGATGGTGCATCTCCTTGTCTAAAAACAGATCAGTAGTGACTGGATCTGGCTCCTGTCCCTCACGCCTGTCCGACCGAGCCCGCCTGGCCCTCCGCATGCTGCCGTCCGAGCTGGGCCTGCCGTTGCCGCGGCAACAACAGCCGCATAGTAGCTGTCGTGGCTCCGTTTGGCAGCTCGGCCTCATTATGCTGCTGCTGGCTTTGATGTGGTTTGTGAGGCTCTACCTGCATTACTGCAGCCAGTGGCTCTACCTCCAGGCCATAGCAGTTCCTGTCAACAAGTGAGTTTGCTTCCTTTGATATCGCCCTGCACACACACACACACACACACACACACACACACGTATGGACGGGGGGAGCGTATGGATACACATACACTACATAGACACCTTTTTAGCACACGCATTGCTGCTGCTATAAATCCTTTTACATGGAGTGCAGATACATACATAGATTACAGAAGCACATTGGTACACTGCAGATGCACACACACACACACTCACATGCAGTTGTGGTGAAATGGGATATGGAGGGGGTAAAGAGCAGAGGAGAGTATGAGGATGTGTAGTGTATCTGAGTGTGTGTTGGAAACACTGGATACGCCCAAATCATCTGTTTGGAATCCCCCTATTAACATTTTAACAAGACTCTCTCAATATTAACAAACCATTGCTGGGGGAGTTTGTTGCTTTCACCACACGGCTTTAAGTCCCAAAAGGCTACATTATTTGGAAGGAATTTATTGTTATTATTTGGTACACAGGGTTGATAATAAACAGCAATAAGATACCACAGAACTGTTAAATCACATCTCAATGGCATATTGTGCTGATTTAATTCATCACAATAAAACAAGCTGGCTGCAAACATGCATACAAGCAGGTTTTTATTACAGTAACATGTGGGTGCAAACATCACGCGTTAAATCATGGAAAGTAATAGAGAGAAACAAATGTGGCAGACTAAAAAAAGGATGGACTGAGGGGGTGGATAGGAGGTGAAAAAAACTCAAATGCAAAAACAGAGGGGGTCAACGTCGGATGACAACTTCCACATGTCCGAATCTGCTGCTCTCCCTCCGAGCATTTCTCTCTCCATGCAGTGGCCAGAGCTGGTGGTGCCCAGTGAGAGAGAGAGAGAGAGAGAGAGAGAGAGAGAGAGAGAGAGAGAGAGAGAGAGAGAGAGAGACCAAGTGACAGTCAGAGTGGCTAGTGTGATGACAGGCCTCCCTCCCTTCTTGTTTTTATCTCACTCTCTTTTTTTCCTCTTCTCTGACTCTGTCTCTCTTTGCCTCCTCCTGCCCCATAATCCACCCTCGGACATCAGCGGACAGCAAAGTGTGCCCAGAGTCTCTGGCCCCAATGTTGCATTTTTTCATACACTGACACAAGTAAAAGTAGTAATACAATTTTAGTTAAATAACAACAAAAAAAGTAAATGTAAAAGTACTCATTATGTACAATTGCCCCTGTCAGTTATTTATATATTGTTATGTATTGTAGGACTGTTATTGCTGCTGTATCAATGTGTAAGTAGCATTTGTGTAGCTGGGTCAGGTAGGGCCAATATGAAGTATTGTCCTGTTGGGTAGTTAAGTGTACTTTATTACAATGTATAATACAATTTATTATATGCTCATTATAGGTTTTTAAATAGCTAAATAACTAGTAACTGTAACTGTCAAATAAATATGGTGCAGTAAGTATAAAGTAGCATAAAATGAAAATACTCACATAAAGGCAAAGTACTTCCAAGCTGTACTTAGTTACAGTACTTGAGAAAATGTACTTGCACCACTGATCAAGTTCTACATTGCCTGGCAATAGCACTGCACATGCTGAAACAATTACAAAAGTATCACATCTAGTTTTGAAATTTCAATACAATACCACATTTGAAGAGACACCAAAATTTGATTTAATATGGAATGATGCTGCACCGTCAATATTTGATATGGAACGATGCTGCCATTGTCAAAATGCTGTTACAATTTATTGAACTTGAAAGTTTCATCGTATCATATCAAGATTCACTATGAATGAAATATTCCCTTGTCATTCTTGGGATGAGATTTAACAGTGCAATTTATCTGGGAAAATAGAAGCCTACAGTGTTAAAAAAAATAACATTAAACTCCTCTGTCTGTACCGGTCATTCAGTGAGATAATCTTTGTTCCTCTAAAAGGACTTTTGGAGGATTGAATCTGTGTGTTAGGAGATTTTGCCTCAGATAAAACACGAATGGACCTCCACTGTCAGATTAATGGACAGAATCTGAGAGATGCTTGACTCTTGGAGCAAATCAGATGGAAATTAATGAGCAAAAACTGGACCTCTCCCCCCCAACCACTGGCTCTACCTTCTCCTGACTGATGGGAAGATTAAGAAACTCATGAGGCTTGCGGTAAATGGGGGGTCTAACTTACAATAGGGGGCTAAGAAAAGCTCTCTCATGTAACAGCACAGGTGTTGATACTGTTACTTGTAGCATCTGATTTTGAACCATTTTTGACTTTACTTTTTTAAATTTAATTTCATATATATACAGAATATCAAGCCAATTAAAGTTTTCCATAAACATATCACATGTGACCAGTAAGGCAGCTCACACTAGTAAAACAGCCAATTATAATGTTAATTGTCATCAACATAATTAAATATGATTGAATTAACCACAAACGATGTAGCATAGTGTGTGAATTGCTGGAACCAGTTGCCCTTGAGCGGCAAAGCATCACAAACACAAATATACTACACGCACATTGACACGTGCACGCACTTCACACTCAGTCTGCACACACGCACATCACCCGCCTCCGTTTCCTATGCCACCAGATTCCAGTTCCACGCGCACACGGTGGACCTCGTATACCAGAGTTCTTTGCTCCACACCCGGGAGGAGTTGGCGATGGTGATGGTGGGTCCCCTGACCTTGAACGCAGTAACGTTCCTGCTGGTTCTGATCAGATGGGGCTGTCAACAGATATTTGGCTCACTCCCTTCCTTCACGTCAAAGTTTATCATGGCTCAGGGAGTGTGGACAGTCCTCGACCCCCTGGCAGTCTTTGCAGTGGACGCCGTCCTCGGGGTAAGTCACTTAAAAATAACTTGGACACTTGTGCACTTTAAATAGGAGTTCACTTTATCTTGGCAAAGTGACTTTAGATTACAAAAAAGGGGGAGGGGAGAGGGTGAGAAAGAAAATGTGCAAGGTTAGACGGGTGTCTTTTTTGGCAGTGGGGTGGATTTTGTCAGTGAGGAAGACTGAAATGAGTTGGACTGTTCATAGTTGTGATTCACTTGACAAGAGGCAATGTCTAAATCAAAACCTAGGTAAATGGCATGGTAACGTTATGTCTGGCTTTAAAAGTCAGCTATGTAGAGTGAGAGGAACTTCAGCTGACCAGTATGTGAAACTTAGTCCTTGAGCCATCATGTGATCTTCCTTTGATCAATCTCTCTTCTGGGCAAGAGCTTCCCCATATTGCAAATGTCCAGTTTTATATATCTAACAGTTATAGATTTGTCTTTTTTTCCCCCTTTTCTCTCAATCGGTCTCCTCAGCGTCTCGCCTACAGCCCAGACACACCAGTGGGTGACGCAGCCAAGCTTTACTGGCACTTCTATCGAGCTGACCAATCAGGTGCATCGGGAGTGATCATCACTCTCTTCCTCTACGCAGTCCTTTTCCTGCTCTCCATTACCATCCTCTCCATTTACCTGCTCAGGTGAGACACACAGGAAGATGATGACCTTATCTGAGTCCTACTCCAATCCCTGACCCTTGTTTCACTGAGGCAAAACACAGTGGGGAGCATGTCTCCATGTTCCCATAAATACACTTGACTCTGGTTCCAGTGGATCCAGTTCCTTTTTTATTCCATATTGCTCATTCACCCCTGACTTTGAGCTCTTTGTCTGACCTTTCCTGGTGGCATCACAACACAGCTCAAGCCGGGACTTATCATTTGGGTATTTTTGAATTGACGCAGCCACTAGGGACAGTCTGCCAATGAAGAGGAACACCCTTTCTGAAACACTCTGGCCCTCACCAGCCTACTATTCTCAAGCACCCGTTCAGAAATAACTCTAAACCTTCCACCCCCCGCAGCTTCGTGCCATATTCCACCCCATCCACCAGTTCTGTCCACAGAAAAGCACAAAAAACAACAGAAAATGAAAACAAATGTTGATCTAATCCATTTTGATTTTATAGTCACATGGAATTACTTATGCAGTTATGCATCAACCTCACACATCTGCACACACACGTACACACATTGAGTTATCAGACACGAAAGCAGAAATACACACATGTACCACACAGCTGCCTTTTTTGAACATACCACACTCTGCAACTGTTTGAAAAATTTGAAGCGTTTCTAATTCAAAAGTTAGATGTGTTTTGATATAGCGTGAACATGTAACCCCCTTGCATTATCCGATTAGGCTGAATGTTTTGCACGGTTGGTATCACTGCAGGTTTCATACATACTGAAATGGACTGCGTATACATGGCGGTGAACACACATACTCTATCTTAATGTACTGTGTGTTCCATTCATGTCTTGAAGATTGAGGTCACCCATGCTGAAGCATTCACTTGCTTGGTTAGTATTATGTTTTAGCACCTCAGACTGTTTTAACAACATTTTTCTACTAAGCCTTCATGTCCTCTATAGAGCCGTTAGAAGCTTCCTGATTAGTGGGAACGAACAGGAAAGACAAAACATCAATATAAATGTGAATCTCTCACAGCCTAGTTTATGAAGGCTGGTCCCTAACTGTCAAACATTGCCTTTTTTCTTAGTTTTAGATAATTACTGGAGATTGACACTGCATTGCAACAGGAGGGCGGACTTTAACATACACTGCAGAACCAGTGATTCCAAATTTCCAGCTTAAAAGATGACTATTGCACTTTTTAAATAATAGAAGGACATAATTTTTTGCTGCATGGAAGTAAAAGAGTGGAAGGGCGGGTGATAAATTACTGAATAATGTAACTCAGTATTCATCCAAGGTGTGTTCTCCCACCCTCATATAAGACCGAATTCCATTAACGGCTAAAAATGTAAGAAAACCCTTATTGAATTAATCAGTTTGAGATTGGCGGCTGAGGAAAGGGTGCCATCTAATTTCAGTAAGCGGGACGCTTATCGGGCTCCAGCTAAATGGACAATATTAAAACAGCAGCCGGGAATAATGACTTCTGCCACTCAACCGCCACACGGGTTTGTATTGAATGTAGGCCATGAGGCTGAAGCAAGGCTGATAATTTTATGGGTTACCGTTTCCTATTGGCTGCAAGGAAGGGGCTCTGACACAGAGCATGACCTATTTCTAAAAAAAATGCCTTGGGCTATATGTATAGATAGAATGGACTGTTATCCTTTTTTAATTACATTTTAGGCAGCCTTTATTCACTGGCTGCAAAAATACACATCAGTGATGTGTTTTACACCTCTATCATCTTTGAAACTTCATAAACACCACAAAGAGTGATGTTACATTGATAGTGGCACAGTTACGTGCAAGTGATTACAAGGTTCAAGACTAAATAATTACTTGGTTTGCATTCCCTTACACAATTACTTGGTTTCCCTGCGTTTGTGTGGGTTTTTGTGGAAGGGTATTCAGTACAGAAGTTTGCATGTGTATATATGTACATACAACATACATACTGTAAGACGGACTCAGGGGTAGGGAGGCAGTGATACTACATAGCCATAACCAATCATGGAAAGGAAAAAATGCACTGATTGGCTGTTATATCTTGTAAAATGTAGGCGTGTTGCATGAGATTGGGAGGTAGGGCACTCTTGTATTGTCTGGCAATACAAGAGTAGCATATTCAGTGATTTAATTTGAAGTCAAAGATAGGAAACATTGCATCATTCTTGAAATTCAGTTTGAAATGTTAATTTATGGATTATGGATAGGCAATATAAAGTGGAGTAATATGCATTTAATGTGCATTTATTTTTGTGTACAAAAATACCCTTCCCTTTTTATCCACCATGGTCATGTTGTCATGAATATTCTATTAACATGTATAACACATGTCCTTAAGGTGACCCCTATACTGAAGAAGAGCCTTATCATCCAGGTTGTACCCCAGATATAAGTAACACATACTTACATTCAGCGCACTTCCAACACTAAGGAAATGAGCCTGTTTTGAAGCACAAAGATACAAAGATGGTGAATTCCTCCAAGAGAGAGACTGCATAAATGAATGAGAAGCACAATTCAAGTGTAGGATAAAAATGAATGCATGCTATTCCTGTGTCTGAGGTCAAGATTCTACAAACATCTCTCTCCCAAGAGCAATGGGGAATGATGCTGAGTTCAAAGCTCCGTACCAGCTTCTTGTATAAATCCTGGTTTTCTTGATGTTGGTTTTATTTGAGAGTTGATTACCCTCTGACAGGCTAGAATCTCTATGGAAGGGCACAAGGTCTTCTGGTTTTGATGGTCAGCCAAGGCATTTGCTTACAGACATGGTGATTCTTTTCAGGGGTTGGCTGCATGCACCCTTCTGTGGCAAAAGAAAAATAACACTTTGGTGATGTGAGCTCATCTGGAGGTATGAATCAATATGGCTTCTGCTGCACTGAATGTCTTCTTGTGACTCAGGCTGGTCTCTCCAGACACATCTGCAACCAGCACGTCTGTTGCATCTACCATCTTTGAAGCTCAGCATTAACACTGAAGAATATCCCAGGATCTGACTCCCACACATTAACAGATATACAACCACACAGACACAAAGCCAAACGCAGACATCGCTACAGTCAGCTTGTGTTAACAAAGTGCTTCCCACTCACAGGCCAATTTGTTTGATTCCTTTTGCTCTTTCATTGTGTTTGAATTGATGTATTATGCTTTTATGGAGCGGTTACACTGCAACCATGCTTTGTGTAATCAATAGAAGAGTCACATGTTCTTCCAGCAAGTTGGGATCATTGCGATTTGACTTGATCCATAAAACCCAGCCAATATGACAGTAAAAAAGAGGATATGATATTTGGTACCCACAAAGCTAGTTATCCACAATTGTCATCTTTGACACAAGGCAAAGATGCATGCTTTTCCTTGCTTTGACATTTGACCCCACGTGACCTTTACAGGGCAAAGACAGTGATTCAGTACGACGTCACTCCGGCCACCACTTCCCCCTCCTCACTTCCTCTCTCATGCCACACCTCCCAGATTCCACAACGACGGTCGCATGCTGGACGTCTTTCAGCGGCTCACAGCCAAGGAGGGGACGTACTTCTTGCCTCAAGACCTGGAGCTGTCCAATCAGGAACTGAGCTACATTGTCAAGAAGGCGGAGCAGTGGAGAGGCTTCAATGGGGAGAGGCGTAAGGTAAGCATCTCGCCACACTGCAGCCTCTCCTGTCTCTCTAGACAATGCCCTTCTCCTCAAACCCTTGGAGATTAATTGGGCTAGTAGATGTTTTCTTAACGAGAGAATGAGTCAAAAGGTCACTGATAGTAATTTGTTAGATTGGCGTGTGTATAGGGGAAGAATTACAGTTGGTTGTTTGTAACCCCGGGAGGTTTCTGTCATGTTGTGGCACTGAAGGAAAGACCGGCTGGGGAAGGATGAGTGTGATACTGAAAGGAACATTTAATGGCAGCCATGATGGTATCCCACTGTTCATCAATACCACATTCAGTTTGGTCACTTTAACGGAGATATTACGTCCGAGAAGATGTATAGAATAGGCTCATTTTATATCATTACATTTTCTTTAGTTACATTTCAGAAAGCTGAGAATTCATCTCAGAGGTCTTTAGCTTCATTCTAATTAGTACAAGATAATTACCAAAACAGAAACTCGGCTAGCGGGCTGCCTGATTAGTCTGTGGAAACCAATTTCCAAAGATATTTCATTAAAGAAAGACTGCTCAATCAACACACATACTGGGATGCATATGCATATGCTACACTGGGCGTTCTCTTAATGTGGACAACTTGGTGTCATGGGGAATGCAGGATTCTAGTTCACATAAATGCATGTCCCCATGAAATGACTATTTCTTGGGAGAGGCTGTCGCGTGTTTGACAGCCCAGCGTAGGTCGATGGTGATGACACAGGGAAGGGCAGTGTATTAGCACTGAGTCTACACCCGATGTAAAATCTTTGCATAGCGATTGAAAATGTGACTTGTTGAGATAAGGGAAATGGAACACAGCGATCAAACTGCAGCCCCCTTTAATTTATTCTGTTGGATTTGTTAGTGGCACACATCGCTCGGTGTTCATTAACTCCCTTGCTCTTTGCTTGCACAAGTTCATACGGCTGTAAAGGGGTAAAATGGAATCAGAAACTACAGTAGATTCTTGGTTTCTGGTGAAAGATGGACTGGCTGTTAAGAAATGATGCACAATTTTGTCTTACAGGGGAGTAAAAACGTGTTTGACTAACCCAAAACATGTTTTGTGAGGGTCAATAGTTAATAATTGTATGTTTGCACTTCCTTGATTGACAGTGTTTCAACTGATAAATACATGATTACCATTAATAAATACAGGATTGTATCTCTTGGAATTTTCTCACACTTTTCACACAAATGGTAAAAGTGAGTGTAGCTCCGTAGTTGCAGTCTGTCAAAGTTACTTTTGAACAGCGTTGATATGCTGTGCCCCAAGATTTATTGAGCACTATCTGCCATCATAGAAATCTTAACAATGCTAGAATAGCAACCATCATTTTGACTGGACATAGCATCAGTACGTAACCTCACTTCCTGTGTGAAAACTGAGCTCATGAAAAAGACAGAAGATGATGAGTATTGTTTACATTGTTGGTACTTGAAAAGGGCACATTTATCCTACTTGAATCTGTTTTACAATTTAATAAAAAAACTCACAAGATTAGATTAATGTTATGCGTAACTTACTACATACATAAATTGCTGTTTGAAAGTTCTGTTTTTGTACACCTGTCTTGTAAGCCTTGATGAACTGCAACTCTCCCAAGAGGTGACTACACTACTGCTAATGCAATGGTGATGGACCTGTTTATTGGGAGATAATTGAACCTCCCAATGTTTGGAGACTTTGAAAGAAATGACACCCCCAAAGTTTGTGATTAAGAAAATGCTTCATTTAGCTGCTGATGGCCCCTTGCTGTGGTGGCACTGCTAAATCATCCTTGCATTACTGCACATCTCCCTCCACAGCAACAATTACAGCATACTTCATATTGTCCCTAATTTGGCATTATTAAACTGATAAAATGCTAACACGTTAACACATACTCCAGCATGATGAAAATTTAGGGTTATTGCATTTTATGATGTTTACATTATTCAAGCCGGCCATTTTTCCTCAAAATAAGATGGGCCTTGCCATTTTTTCATAATTATTGTAACAATTTCTCCTGTGAAAAGGGTCACTTTCCAAACTCAGCAAAGACATATCCCTATTAGACTAATTTGCCTACATGCAAATTTTTGTCATTTTTCCCTCATTAACTATTTATCATAGACAGGAAAAAAATATATTCATGAAGGCGAGCACAGGAGCAGCCCGACAGAGCTGAAACTAATATTTTGCAACTCTAATGATTTTTTGCATCCTTAATTAGATAGAATAAGGTTGATATGATTAGGTCAGGATGTAGTGTTTTTCATTAAAAATACATTTCAGAAACTGTATTTCAAATGTGCCCTTGCAATTAAATAATGAATCCGAAGCATTCCTTATTACGGACCCAATTAATATCAGAGGCAAGGGCGTAATTTTAATAACAGTGGGCCACGAGGCCTTCATTAGCTGAGTGAGAGGAAGGAGGGATGGGGAGAAGGAAAACAAGGCACTCACAGGAACAGCAGCAGCCTGATATTGAGCCAATTTTAGGAAGTTATTGAACAGTACACTCTTCAAAGGATAAAGAATGACATTTTCAACAAATCAGATCTGGGGCAAGCAGGAACTGCAAATACCTCTTGTTTGTTTTAGTCTAATGTGATACCAGTTGCATGTCAGGTGCCAGACAGGGCAACTGAAAATGGAAAATCATTTAGAGAATCACAAGTGAAAGTCTTTTAAAGTTAATCTAGTACTTAAGGTAGGTTATAATATGCAGCAGCAATATTAGAACCTCTTCTGTAGCATACAGGTGTTTAAGCTGCACTGGATCACAGGCAGCAATTTGTTGCGTGAGTGTGCATCAGTCAGGGAATCTTTAAACAAATAATAAATCTGTCAGCCACTTTGCGCTGTGCTTGACCAGCCAACCCACTTTATGCCTGAAATGTCACATCACCTGCAATACCAACTATAACAGGAAAACACGCTAGGGACACGCAGACAAAAAACATTGAACAGACTTTTATGTAAATATTTACATAAGAGAACAGGCTATAATATGTATTAGCAGTGTGCAGAGCATCAGAGGTTGACTTTACTACTGTTTATAGGCAGGAACACAAAAAAAGAGTAAAGTCAAAGCACGTAAAACAAAATGAAAGATTATTATAATCAATTAGGTTCAAACTAGTTTTCTGGATGTGCTGTGCTGTAACTTAGAACTCAGCAAAACCTCTCTGACGCTGTATCTCCCTCCAGCACTGAAACAATAAAAAAAGGATCCACATTCAATAACCAACCTGCAAATGGCCTATTATTATCAAACTTGTAATTTTCACAAGGCAGCCATAAAACATAATCTAATTTTTACTTTCTCACCAATTAACTTTATATTATAGATTCCTCCATGCCATATGATCATTTGAGTTGCTTCAAGGTTTAAATATTACTCTCAGGTTAAGATGTCAGCAGTAGAGCTTACTGGCTAAGCAAAGAGGGTGAATGAGTCAAGGACCTATATACCTGTGTGCTCTTTAATTTGATCCCAGGAAGGAAGGAAAAAGAATGAGTTTCCGTCAAAGATCATTAGCCTCAAGTGTTGTGGATAACAGCTCAGAGAGGGGGCATTAGCTCACCCACCAATTATGACATTTTTCATAATTGGAATTCTTTAAGACTTCGCCGTTTTTGTTCCCCACTGCTATTTACATTTATAACAGACATCACACCTTTTACATACTTGGTGTGCTATTCCATTCTTGCTCCAACCACAAGAGAAATTGTTGTGGTGTGTGTTGTTGAGAGGTTGTGGTATTTTTTAAATGAATGTAATGCTCTTATATCCCTCTGGTGAAGTGTGTTTGATTGGACTGTCACTTGGAAACTGTCCTAGAATACAATTAAAGTAAAGTATATGTCTTTGCAGTCATGTTACCATCTATGTTGGTGGCATTTCTTTCAGCTAAAAACCAGATGTGGTAGTGAGCATAACAGATCACTGCTGTAGTTCAAAGTCAAAAACATGTAGAAAACCAGAGATTGCATCCAAAGTCAACTCTCAAGAGCAAACTGCCAGTGACACTTAGTTTAAGGGAATGTGACTGTGTTTGTGTCACTGTTTTTAAGATGGTTTAGCATGAAGGCTAACAAAACCTGTGGAATAAAGCAATCAAAAGTTGACAGATTTTGATAGGAAACTGCAGTCGACACTGCAGATTAGTCAATTAGAGACAAATGTGTACAAAATGAAACAAACAAACAAAGGTCTTTACTTTCCTTGTGCTTTTAGTACTATCATGCTCTGAGCTAGTGCATGTGCTAGCATCCTCCACATTATACTAGTGGTTCAGTAATGAGCCCCATTAATTATGTAAAGGCAGTGATGCAGATGGACCTAATTAATTGTCTCCCGTCACCCCCTTGATTACTGTACCTGGAAGGGAGGTGTTAATTTCTGTAATACTTAAGCAGGTACGCAAACTGTTTTGTCAGAGCCACCACTATGACAGTGACAGAGTAGAGCTCCAGAGTACCCGCTGCAAAGCTCTTTTCCTGTTAATTCACCAAAAGGAAAGTTTCCCAGTGGTGGTGGTGACATTGTGATAATTGAAGGAGAGAGGGAGAGATTAAAAGAAGTGGGGAAGGAGGGAGGGAGGAGAGAGAGGGGGTTTGTGTGGTGGCCCTGGAGATGTTTTCGCAACCTGATTGCATCAACATTTGCGTACCTTCATGCCGTTTGTCTCCGTATGTCTAGGTAATGGGTTACCAGCGGGCGAGTCTGGGAACACCCAAGGTGCTTTGCAACAGCAGCGTGGTTGGTGGAGAGTAAACCTGTTGAGAGTCAAACAGCACAGATTGGAGTGGTAATGATAATAGTCTGGGAGGCTGGCTGTTAATCATATAAGATGTGCTCTCCATCTTAACCTACAGCAGCGACATGATGGTACGACCTGACCAGAGATGCCAGGGTCATCCTTTTTCCTACCAATTACCTTGTGACAAAAAAGACAATTTGTAGCTTTAATCTCATTGCAAAAGTTAATTCAGAAATATTCTATATTGCCTTGCCTTTCAGACAGAATAATATGATGTAGCAACTTCTGAAACTGAATAGCCTTTGGACGCACCTTACTTAGTATAATTTCATATGTATTACTGTAAATGAGGAGTTTTGACATAATAAAATCTGCATGGCCTTTAAACTCTCTACAATAAAGCAATTCAACTGAAACTATTTACAAGACAGCAATACATACAATACTCTTAATTCAGCACTTCACCTGGTTTATTCATCAGTCTTACTTTGCAAATAGTACAGTAAAGTGAGTATGAGGCCACCTGAGATGCAAATCTAAACTGAAGTAAAGGAGGAAGAAGCTTTGGAGAGGAAGGTGGACAGAGGGAGCAGTAGGCTGTGACAGCATACACAGGAACCGCTGTCACACAACAATAGAACCCTCAGCTCCTGAACAGGAACCCATAACAGCAACACAGGAACACCAGGAGAGGAGAGGAGGAGCTGAGTGCTTCAGTAGCACAGGGGGGGTCGTCTAGAGTCAGAGGGCAACTATTGGTCTATGGTGTGTGTGTTTGTGTGTGTGTGTGTGTGTATGTGTTTGTGTGAGGTCACCGGAGTCCTCCCAACACCCCAATAACCTCTACCAAAGAGCAATGTGGTCATTGTGCGTGCATGTGTGTGCATTCATGTGCTTAGCTGCATGTGTATGAGTGCGCATTTATACAGTATGTCTGCGCATGTGTATACACCATCATGCACATTTGTAAGTGTGAGTACATGCATGCAAACCTTTCTGCGCGCGTGCATGTCACATTAGAGTGGCTTCTTCAGTTACAGCGGATGGGTTTTTTTGTTTTGTTTTTTAGTGGACAGCGCTGAGGGCCCCAATGGCCCCAGGCGATAGCAAGCAGGCAGGCAAGGGCAGGAGCGATGTAGCAGCAAGCACAGCTTCCACAGTCAGAGCATTAGGGAGCTCAATATGAGATATGACTGCAAAGGCTACATGCCTGTGTTCCTGAAAAGGTCATGGACTTTGCTGGGCAGTAATGTGTGAAAGCGGTGCACAGTGGTTAAAAAAGAAGAGAAGAAAAAAAAAAACAGATAAAGATCAAACACATGTACATTCTCACCACCTTTTCAATTCACACATACAAGATTTTATGGACACAAATACAAAACACATCCATGCAAACTGACTCACAACATTCAAAGTAGTTTAAAATAAAATAAATGTTATTGGTATTCATACATTATACCTTCTTAGAATTATGATTCCAAAATAACAGACAGAGAGAGAAGCCTTCACCCTGTAATGGCTCCATGGGTTTAACCTCTTGGCTCCACACACTAATAATGCAATAATGCATGTTCAGCCATTGAAGTATATGAGCATTCACAACTTCCCACACAACAGTTCTTTTAATAACAATTTGCTTAAAAAGCAGATGCTCTTTTCAGGGCTTTTTGTGCACATTTACCATGAACCTACCTCTACCTTAAATGGCCCATGGGAAGTGAGCTGCTCTCCATTGGTCTGTCCCTTGCACCCTTCTTTCAGTCAGCATTGTTCTCTATGATACACGTGCCTCTTCTTTGACCTCTGTTTAGCAGAGGCCATACACAATAGCCATAACCAGGTCTAGCTTTCTCAAGAGACCCAGGCATGTGAGGGGCCTGGACAAAAGAAGAGCTATTATCAATGTCTCTCAATGCCAATACTGTATGCTATGGTTAATTCTTCTTGGGTAGCATATGACTCATAGGCTCCACCTTGGGTGTATAGTGTCAGAGCTGAGTTTGCATGCACCAGGGTTCACCCAGCCCATAGAGCCCTGTTAGAGGGCAAAGCAACTCTAAAATAGAACAATTATTGTATGATTATGTATTAAGTAAAAGATTTTTCTCTAGAAATTAGGATTGGAAAAAGTGTGTGTCATGTTATGTTTGAGGACTTGACATTTATGTGTTCAGGGTTTTTCAGCTACAGCATGTTTTGCAGCCAGAGAGGAAATAAATCCCTAAAGAGTGGAGACATCTTTACTGTCTTATAAATGCTAGCAATTTCTAGCTTTCTTTCGCTAGCAGGAGAGAAAATCTTGAAAATACGTTGACTGTATTTTGTTTAGCAGTAACTATATCAGATGAAATATGATAATTTGATTGACTTTCATTGATTCATTTGTAGTATATACAGTACATTTAAACAATGTTGAATACATTATATCTATCTACCTTGTTTTATTAGACGTGTTTCTTATGTCCAAAAACAGATGTTGTAAAAGGTGACGTCATCTTATAATCAGGGGTTCATTTTGTATTGAGGCCAATAAATCAGACACCTTAAGCTTCCTCCTGTTTTTGTTTAAACTCCACAAGGTGATGTACTCACTTACCTCCCAAACACACCACAATAATGTCTCATCCCATTTCTAAACAGGCCCACAGTTCCAGCGGTAGACAGAGAGAGAAAGGAGAGAGTGTTCCAGTATGAACTCGTCGGTGTGAGCGGTTTAATTACAGGGAGTGTCAGCCCCATTGCTTAATGTGTCCCTCACAATTAATCCAGGGAGAGGATGTCATTATCTACCAAAGACTGGGCCTGGGCAGGCTTTTCTGTCAGAGGCAAAAGAGGGAGGGAATGAGAGTGCGAAAAACAGAAAGCTAGTCAAAAGACAGTATAGTTGACCTCCGTGTCACACAAAATCTGAGATTATTTTAAAACATTGTGTTCTTTAAATATTTCGGACACTAGCCTCTTGTGATTCCATCAATGGTATAATATAAAGCTTCGTCCATCAGCTGTCAAAACATGTGCAGCTGGAAGACGTTAGGTTGTCGGCAGATTTTCATCACCTTGAGATGCGTTTCCATCTGTCTCTCCTTCTCCTCACCCTCTACCTTCCCTCCTTCCTCCTCCATCAGGCCAAGTCCTAAGGAATTATAGCCTGTTGCCTTATCATCCCATAATGTGAAACTGAAGGCAATACATTGGACTGTTAACGAGTGAGAAAAGATTTTAGCAGGGGCTTGGAACACACATGGACTCATCTTACGCCAGATCCAGAGGTTTTGCAGCAAACCGCCTGGCTCAGATCTGCCATGTGGGTATAGAATGTAGTTTAACCAAAAAGTTTAATTGATTAATGTTACATGTGTAGACAGGTAGGATGTTATCATTGTGGAAACAGAAGTTAATTATGTCAGCTGAAGAAACGTTGGCATGTAAAGGCATGTAGCACATATGCAGAGTTTGCGTACACACAGGGGCAATGCTGTGTGTAATGCTCACTCAAACACATACAAAGATGCAAATGCAGCCTCTGACTCCTCAGAAGTTTTACAGCTTGAACTTGACAGATCTGATTCTTTGTGACGGTCCATCGTTAGTCACTTCTTTTCCCCTTTCTCCCTTCCTTTCCTTTAAAGAGTTTGACCTTGGCCGCTTCCTGCGGCCCGGAGGGGATGAGGAAGGTCTGGTGATTGTGACAGGTGTCGCGTCTTAACAGCCCCACATGACATCCCGAGGAGAGATAGACATTTGGAGGGTTTTTTTTTTTTCATAAGGGTTTCACTCATAACCTTAAAGAGACAGTGTGTGTGTGTGTGTGTGTGTGTGTGTGTGTGTGTGTGTGTGTGTGTGTGTGCGTGCACATGGACAGTATCTATGTGAGAGAGAACGTGTGCGTGCGTCTTACCGCTGATTCCCAGCTCTCATTTCGGTTATTGGCTTGGATACTTATCACCTCCAGCCTCCGAGGCCTGATTAGGTTGAAGCTACTCCAAAGTCAAATTTTGGATATCAAAGGCAATACTCAACTTTGGCATCTGTCTGCAGCATCTTAATACGAAGCCCGGGCTGCTGACATTTTGAGAATTGAGCACAACGTATTAAAATATGTGGTCCACACACTTAAAGTGAGAAAATGTGTATTTAAGGATTACCAGAAGTGTTTGTCTACAAACACTGAATTAGTTTGGTGTAAGGTATCATGAATGCATTGTCACTTTGCAATACTTTTACCTGGCTTATGAGTGGTAGTGTTGCAGGTTTGAGCAGTCATTAATTGAATGTGTTCAGTGTTTTAATCAGACCTTGTATATGGTCCCTGACTTGAAGATGATAAAAATGTAACTCAGTCATTTGTGAACAGAGAGTATTAGAAGCATAAAAAAGCAGAGCAGACATATTCTCCTTTGTTAAATAAAGTTGCAGGCAAACTTCAACGTGCTCCAGAACAAACCTGGAAAAGTGAATCCTCCTTAGGGACCAAGGTGAGTCAGACATTGTGTGGAAGTAAAAGATGGGCTACTATCTGAGTTGTTTACTGTAGGCTGGGAGTAGGCTTTATTTTCTGCTAAGGAGATTAGTAACAGTGAATTATGCATATCTTATTTTCTGGATTATCTCAGGCACTCAGAGATACTATCTCCCTGGATAATCTCTTTTAAAGTTGTTCAGTTTATTCTGACTGTAAATATAGTAATTGTTTCTTGTTTATCTTTTCTCGAAGTCTAATTAGGTCTGTGTTACTTTTGGATGGAATGTGTTAGTGCACTTTAACTATGATTACTCAAGTATCAAGTGATCTTTGCTTTATAGGCACAGTAATGAGAGGAGAGCGGATGAAAGCTACTGTAGCGTACTAGCCATTTTGTCACTCCGTGTGTGTACATGTGTGCACTTTTGTGTTTGTCCCTGCATGCAAATATGAATGGGTGGCCTGTCTTGTCCAGTGGTGCGTTTAACCAGACACAGACCTTTGCTTCAGCCAAATCAGGCCCAACGCAGACAGTGTGCATCCATGCCATTTTCAAGCTGCTCCAATTATATCTGCCGACTGTCTACATATTGGCCAAATTTACAATAATAGCATATCTATTTCCATCCTAATGGCTGACATTGCTTGGCTTATCCATGCATATATGTCGGTGGTCTTTTATGCTTTGCGGTTTAGTCTGTTCCCAGCCATGTGCAATGTGCTGTAGCCTGTCTTGGCCTCGTATGTGTATGTGTTGCATGAGGCCAGTGTGTGCTTGTGTATCTGTGTGTATGTGGGCGTTCATTAATATCTCTGTGAGTGAGCATGTGCATTTGTGCTACAGTATATTGTATGTGCCTATTATTTCTAATAGGTGCGTGAGTGTGTGAACCCAGTACATGTGTGTTGGTGGGTGAGGTCCATGAGGCCGCGTTGGCATGTGTGTTTGTGTGCCTGGATAAAGTCTGTGGTATAAATCTCAGCTCAGCAAACAGGCCTTGAGTCCGGGCCAGCTCAGACAGACAGGGTGGTGGTGGTGGTGGAGTGGAGGGATTGACCCTCTATAGCTTAGAGAGCCTCTGCACAGTACATACTCCTCTCACCCCCTCCTCCCCATCTCCCCACAACCCTCCCTTCTCTCCCTCCCTCCCCCCCCTCCCTGCTGCCTAGCCCCAAGCGCCCGCAGGCACTGGAGATGCACGCATGCGTTGCCTCACTGTGTGAGGCTTTGTCTGTTTGTGAGCATGGATGTATGTGTGTGTGTGTGTGTGTGTGTGTGTGCATGTGTTAGCATGTAGATGAGTGTTGCTGTGTGTGTGTGTGTGTGTGTGTGTGTGTGTGTGCGTGTGTGTGGATGAGAATCTGTGGACAAAAGAAGCAACCATGTCTACCTCTTCTCTCACTTGGCAATAATCATTGATGCTCCTTTCTGCTCTATCTGTGCTAGTGTGCCCACTGTATTTTCATGTTGTGACTGCCTTTTGTTTTAAAATGTACAGAAACATCTGTATCAAATTGTAAAATCTAACAATATTACAGTGACAATATAAATGCAAGATACAGAAAGGGATAGACTATTGAAATCAACGTTCAACGGTTCGATTTAAGATACGGTAGCGCTCCATACAGGGGTTGATGAAGTTATGAGCAAATAAGCAATTTCTATTAGACATACAATTCAGAATGCTGATATATTATCATCACTGCATATTTGGCCCAACAATCCAGTGGTGCTAATCACTTGTGAAACTGCTATGACAGCATCCCCAAGCAGTTTCCATTGCCCTGATATTATATTTGCTTGAGAATGAAAGAATGATCCTTTGGCTCCAAATCTTTAGTCATTCATTCATGAAAAGCATCATGGACACCATAAGGCCTCATCCATTGCCATGACTGCCTGGCTCTTACAGGTTTGTGCGAGGCAAGCAGGGTAGATGGTGACATAGGTTCGATTACAGACATTTCAGAATGCTAACTGGTAGCTCCTAGTTCTCAACTCCATAAACATGTGCATCCCTGTGTGCTACCAAGCTTGCCTTTCTTAATCTGCTGTAGTGGTCCAGGTGGGGTATCCCACGAACAACAACCAGAACTGCTCAAATACAGATCCCAAATAGTACCAGGTGTTTCCTGATGGACTATGCCAACAATGTTGTGACTCAGGTTTGGTTCATCTTTGGCACAACATCAAAATTTTATTACAGAAAATTAGCCAATAACCACGTGACTTGGCACCTTATAAAACATTTTAAAGGACCTGTGTGTTCAAAATAATCGTTTTACATAGAAAGCTTTACTTAAGATGTAGACTTATTACAACATGCAGTTACCAGCCCACAAAGCCAAGCTCATACAAAGTTTTTCCTCAGTTCATTTCCAAACCTAGCACCAACTCAAGCACCATCCACATCCAAATTCCCATGCCCAGACCCAGCCATACTTCACTCCCTTACTCTAAATCTAGCAGGTATTATTACTATCCATCCTCAGCCCTCTCCTCACTACAGCTATATATCTGTCCTCAGCCACAGCACAAGCTCAACATCCACTTCCATTCCCAATCCCCACGTGGCCTTTTCTAAGTGCCAGAACCAGCCACAGCCCCATTTCAAGTACCAGGTCCAGAACCAGCACCATCCTAAATTTTCTCCCAAATCTAAATCTATATCCCCCACTCCACAGAGCTCCAATCTCTTCCCTAGTCTCAGTCCCAACCATAGTCCCAGCCACAGCCGGGGCTTCCATGTGCGACTGACACATAAATAACCAAGCCTGTCCGCCACCCAGGCAAATTCAAATGCACCTGTCAAAGTGATGAAGCACCCGCCCGCAGGGAAGCATTGTTTACATTTTCACTCCACTCTTTGCAAAAGTGAGATTCTAATTATTTTCCCACTGTAAATTAAAGCCAAGTGGGACAGAACTACAGACTAAAATGATCGTGGCGGTGGCAGGAGAAAACCCCAGCCCTCCTGTGTATGAACTGCATGAAGGGTTGGAAACGGCTAAAGAAAGTGTGTGGGTGGTAGACAGAGGGAAGGTCAGCAGCTTTAGTCTTTAAGAGGGGAGATAGCGAGAGAGACGGAGAGGGGAGAAAACGGAGGTATAGCATTCACACAGGCTACTTCTGTTGTGCTCATTACAGGCAGGGTCTAGAGAACTTCAACCAACTGGAATACATTATGCCCTCACATTTCATACATAATAATGTGCCAAAAATGTGCTGCATTATTTTTCATACCAATGGACACAGAGAGAGTGAGGCAGAGAGAGAGAGAGTAGGGAAAGATTTAATTAGTTCATGGGAACATGCAAATGGAAGGTAAAATTAGACAGAAGAAGGGAGAGTGCACGAATGGTAATGATGGCTATCTAGTTTGGATCAATCATTGAGGTATCAGGGGGACTGACAGGCCTGTTTGTGCCCACGCCTTAGGTTCCTGTCCTGGACAGTGGCCAGCCCGGCTCAGTCTGCCTGCCCATGGAGACTTCTCCTTCTCTACTCCCTTCAGTTCAGTCACGCACACAAGCACACACACGTGCACATACTGTATGTACTCATATATCATACACAAAAGCAAACAACTTAGGTAACTTGGGTGCACACACGAATACGCCCACTTACCTATGGATAACTCACTTAGTTTGTGTTTATTAATCAGTGATGTATCCCCCAAATGGTGAATTTATTTGCTCTTAAGGCCTGTGATTGAGTCCCATTTTGACGCTGTGTTTTGATTATCAGTTGAAAATAGCAACGTTTTCTGAAAGGTCACGGGGTCAAGTTTGGGAACTGTTTTTGTTGTCAGCAGGGACATGCTGGATGGGGTCACAGCAGAAATGTCCTTTTAATAATGGTCAACTCTAGACACTGTGTTTATATCCGACATGTCACAAAGTGGAGGAAAATGTCAGACATTGATATTTGTGACAGCCAAGGACGTGTGAGATAAATATATAAAATACACTGTACCTATCCCAGACATAGCTACTACTAGCCCAGTCTGTCATCCAGTGGAAAATTACTGTTTAATTCCCAGAAACTGTCTGCCCTCTTTTTAGCAGTTAGTTGCAAGTTTAAATCCTAATTTAGGTATGAATATGGGTCACATTTTAAATATAACATAAAAGAATATCCTTTTTAGAATATAGTGTGTTTATCCTTTTATCTCTGAGGCAGTGATGCCTGTTTTTTTTGTTTGTTTTGGGGGGTTTTTGGCCTCAAACTAACAAAACAGGAAAGGAATTCCAAATCCATCTCTTGTCAGACTTTATATTTGTACACTCTTGAATAAAAATGATTGACAGGTCAGTCAAATTTTATTACAAGTCACAGTGGATTTATATAAAGAAAAGCTTTCCACAGGCGCCTGTATTTAAGTACTGATTGCTTTTATTCTGCATTCATATATGGTATGGTGTGATTCGGTTGGTGTGAAATCGCATCTTCTCCCAGAAAGACAGACAGACTATATTTGTGAACCATGGAGCCATGTCTGCAGCTGTGCCATCCCCACTTCCTGTGCCCCTGTCCCTCCCTCCCATTCTCTATGTGCATTTGCGGTAATGTCTACAAATCCTGAAATTTATGTCCCTGCTGGAAAACATGGTTTGCCGTTTATAGTCCTCCGCTAAAAGAAATAAGGCCCGTCTCTCCTGATGCAAGTCAAGGGACTGATGCAGACTCTATCAGATTTCTAAATACAGACCCCAACAATAAATCCCAGCTTGATTGGGTTTGAATTGGGTTAGCTCACTTGAATGCTATCTGCTTAACCCACAGCTGGCCTGTCTGCTCCATGCAGGCATTGAACCTAAATCAGTCACTTAGTGCTATCAAATGGAACAATGGTGGAGTGGAGAGAGCACTCAAGCTAGGGCTAGAAGCCAGGCTAGCGCCATAACGCAACACAACAGACCAGAACAGAGTAGTGTAGAGCAGACAGGCCCTCTAATGCTCTTTCCTTTTTGTGTCTCAGCAATGATGCATCCTGAGAGCCATGGTGCATTGCATGAAATGGCATCACCCAAACCGAACACACAAACACCTTTTCAAGCTTTTGTTTAGTCTTGTCAACTGGATTTCACGTGCTAATTAGCGTAGGATGGTGGCATGGCTAACATCAAAAAAATCTATTTTCATGCAAGCCAAAATACACATGCACACCACACAGGGACATTTAAGCAGGTGTGTTTAACCAAAGTGACTTAGAGTACAGAGGCTGAATCCATGGTGTTTCTATCACCACTGTACAGCTTGGTTTATAAAATCCTGGACTGGGGCCTTAACCGGGTCATAGGCACACTTCCTGTGACCAGTACAGCAGGAAAGGATGTTTTCTTACTCAGTTTCTCCCACATTCGTGACTTTTAATGTTAGTGATTTCTTACTTTATCAAGAACAAGTATCTAGAACCAGGATATAGGAGGAGAGCTAGGATTTTCTGCACACTCCAGATTGTGTTTCCTCAAAAAGAAAAAAAAAAACAGCAGCAAATCAACATACACACGCTATCCAAATAGACTGATTGCTGCCTAGCAGAGGTGCTGATTACTTAAGGAATTCAGGTAATCAGTTTCCCCCAGTGTGGGCCGAGGCCAACCTAGAGGCAAGGCACAGTTGAGGCAATTTCACTAATGAGTGTCTTAATTAGCGTTGAAGAGATGCATCCCCGCGTCCATACCTCCCCCTTACACACACACACACACACACCTTCTTTAAATGTTCTTAGCTAGTCCTCTTTCTCTCTGCACTCGTGACTCTTTGACATTTTGACAATGAGGTCCTTTCTACTCATGGGGCTGACTGGTTTGCAGTTTATGCAATGTCTCTAATTACAAGTGGGGTAATGGGTCCCACTGTTTTCTCGGTGAAGTGCCTAGAGTTGTGTTTGGCTAACCGTTTATAAGTGTGGGGTGACATCGATACACCACCAAATTAAACCTCTCCTTCAGCTTGACCCTGCCACTCACAGCCCACTGAATGAGCTTGCCTTTTTCCTTTTTCTGTATTTTTACACGAATCATAATTACGCAGCCAATTAGGGGGTCACCTTGAGTTTTACAAACTACTTGAAACACTTCCTCCACTTTGTGAGTCTGACTGTGTGTGTGTGTGTGTGTGTGTGTGTGTGTGTGCGTGTGCATGAAGTTTTCACTGGTCTGAGAATGTGGTGTGAGAGTTAAAGTTTGCATTATGGCCCATATGGCTCCCTATAGCACATGTACGTACACATACAAGCACACACTCACACACACACTTAAAAACTCTAACATACACACTAGTGAAACCACTGTGCACGATTTCATTAGTGTCATGGGTGCTTCCACATGGGCACAGAATGTGTAGTTTCGTCATGAAGGGGGTTAAAATAAGGGTTGGAATTGAAGTTTAAATAGAGTGTACAGATGTGCATTATGCTTGTGTAGGTGTGTGAGGCCTTGCGACTAATTATCGCAACCCTAAAACAGGAGATTTTAGCTAATACGATGTATAAGATCTACCGTAATGTGTGTGATGAGCAGACATTCAAGCCTTCACCAGCAGACACTATCAGAAATGGAAGAAGGCTTCCATGATCTTCACACATGAATGAGTTCGAGTTACATGACCTATATAACATGTTATATGCTCCGCTTGCTCCACGTGTCTCATCCTGATATCGAGGGGCAGCGCATTACAGGTGTGTAAGCCCACAATACACACACACACAAAGAGTCATAAACAAGCCTGCCACCAGGATTATACATATGTATGCATGATCACAAACACAACCTGTCTCTTTACCTGCAACAGATCAGGCCCCATAGAACTCATGCACTACTAGGAATTAGCGTGCTGATGTACTGTATACGCCAGTGGTGCTTATCTGGTGGCTGCAGTTGCATGTAATTAAAATGAACATCTCAGCAGTTTATAAGGTAAGGTTCTGATTGATTTTAATATGCTGTTACATGGGGTTTTGATATTGGGTGGTCTCAATGAAATAAAGTTACTGACAAGTTACTTGTCACACACACTCAATGTTTATTTTCACATTGAATGTGCCACAGGTTTGACAGAAACCTATTTGTCTTTGAGAGCCAGGACCTTTTTAAAAACTTCCCTCTTCCTTACATTATCCCCTTCATTTTTTATCAGTGCTCTTTTTTTCTTCTTCTTTTGAACACACCAACAAGGAAGAGTTTACAGTCCCTGCTCACAATATAACATTGTCTCCCTTCATGTTTGTGCTTGATTAGGTAGCAGTCTATGACTATATCTGGACAGTGGAAGACCCCCCCTTGGCAGGCTCTGCAGCCCCTAGTGAACCCCCAAGGGAGGGCGCACCCCTACCAGAGGGAGAGACCAGCACCCATGTGGCAGTCTACATCCTATACCTGAGTGGGCTGAAACAAAGATACAGGCACTTCCTCCGACAACCCGATGGGGCTATCATTGAGGTGGGATATCAACATATTGTATACAGTATATCCAAAAAAAACCAAAACATTTTCACAATACAGTATACTTGAATTTGTAATAAATACAAGGTCGCTTTTCCTGTTTTACTGTCGGAAATGTGTGAAAGGTTTTTGGAAGAGAAATGAAGAGAAGAGGACAAAGGTTGAGAAATGAAAAGGGTGGAGACATGGGTTGGAAGTTCACAAAACACTCCCTTCGTTCCTCTCTCTCTCTCTCTCTCTTTCTCTCTCTCTCTCCTAGAGGGGAAGGGGAGTAAGAAGGGGAGCGGACAGACGTGGATGCTAACTAGTTCCTTATTCTGCTTTCAGAACAATAAAGAGACAACAGTACAGCTCTGTGGTCTGAAAGGGTGAATAAGCACGACAGATTGTATATTTTTTTTCCTCAGGTTAAACCAGATTCAAATTCTTCTTCTTTTCAAACAGGAAATGACAGAATTTACCCTGAGAAAAAAATCAAGACTTAGTTCATCATGCAAATGTAACTGCTGCTACTCACTAAAACTCAACAAAACTCACCTTTTTCTTGGCCTCTTCTGCCTGTAACAACCATTTACAATCTGTATGGTATAATAAAAATTCTAGCACCTCATCCTGTTTAACACTGTGTTATGACTTATGATGAAACATAATTTGAAACAGAAAAAAAAAGCACACAATGCTGCCTCACTTCGCCGTGCGTTGTAACTATTGCAACTTATATTTAGCTCCTCGTCCTCCAAGCCCCTACAAGACAGGCAGGTCAGACACAGACTGATTCACAGATTGTTGCCTAATTAAAAGTAGTGCTTTGTGACAACTGCTGCAGCAACAAGAAGTCATTCCTTTCCTCAATCATTCTGTCAGTCGCCCAAGAGCAACCTGGATCATCCCAACAAAATTAATATTTTGAAGTTTGAATGTCAGAGGAGAGAGGAAGGAGGGGGTTATATGCGCTAACAATTAGCTCTGAGGCTCTTTTGCGTTCTAATGGTTCTCCGTCATAATTTGAGTGATGGTGAGCTTATGTGAGTAAACACACAGCATGGTATATTTATTACTGGTGTCGCACTGTCTGTGTGTGTGTGTGTGTGTGTGTGTGTGTGTGTGTGTG
>LKNJ01002423.1:57874-84859 GCA_002120245.1 Maccullochella peelii | reverse complement strand
ACACACACACACACACACACACACACACACACACACACACTTACTGTGGAAAAGAACAAGTTATTATGGTATACACAAAAACCTACAATACTCACCCTCTGCGTGAACACGCAAATGTAGATGCCAACACAAATTTACAACACCCGTAACCATGACACCCAAAACCTTAGCTCAGTGAGAGTAAAAGAATTAGTTCCTGGTATTTCTGGTATGTGAATACATATCTTCTGTGCTGACTCTCGATTCTTTAAACTGTGAAGGGAGCTTCATAGAGGCCACCCTAAGTGAAAGATAGGTGTTACTGTCCTTGGGAAACACACACACACACACACACACACACACACACACACACACATACTCTATCTTTCTGTTGCTCTCTTTTCTCTCTCACACTGTGTCCCTTGGGTGTTGCTGTCTGTTCCTTGCAACTTAACAGGCAGGGACCTCCGGTAGCAAGAGATGCTGATGGCATTCTCTTTCACCCGCTGGTAGTGGGGAGCGATAACACCGATGCTCAGCATCGCCGAGAGAGCACCATGCCATTCCCCTTCACCTTGCAGCGCGGACCCCCACTTTACATATTCAAAACTAATCCTCCCCTGAATATATACACTGGTTTTATGTATAGAGCAAGATCCAGGAATTACCAAAGGGCATCCCCAGCACTTGGAAGAACACTTGAGCTGATTTTATTACTGCTTTATATAATTCTGCCAGCGATATACACACTGCATCAGGGTGCTGTGTACAAACTGGCCTTCAGATGTAAGGTGACAGCTCCTCAGAGAGAAAAAACAGCCATGCAGGCACTTCTACAAAAATTAAATAGATAAAAAATAGAGAATGAAATAGAAAAAGGCTCTACTATGAGATGCAGTGACCATAGTAATGCAGAGAAGCCCCCCTCTGTTCTTAGATTTATGGTATTTTAAAGCAATTTTATGGGTTTTCCAGTATGGGCTTATTACTTTATTCACTTATCCGAATAATAGCATGTTTTATGGTGATGCGGTTATACTGCTATGTTACTAGACAAAGTATTATGTAGCATGAATCCTGTTTGAGCAATAAAAACTAATGTAATTTGTTTTACTTTAAACCAAATATGCTGAGGTGTATTTGACATTTTCATACAGGCTTTAGTGCAACATATCAACATGACATTACTTTTGTTTTAACATTTTAATTTAGGACATGTACTATGCACAAAGAAAATATTATTTTTTCTTCTCATTATTATTATTATTATTATTATTACTGTTATCTACAATAAATTGGTTGTTTTTTATATTCTGTGTTGAAGTCTTGATCATCAGTGTAGAAGAGACTTCATTTGACTGTGTAATAACGTGACTCCATTCTCTGTCCCAGTTAGTTAAAAGACTTATCCTGCTACTTAAGGAGTCTGTTTCCATTTACTGAGGAAATATTGACGGATGGCTCAATTCCTTTAAAGAGCTCTGTTTTCACATGCAGTGTCCTGGACACCAATGCCCCAAAGGACTTGCTCCTCCCTTAGACTAACATGACCACAGCTCCAGGGGCCAGCAGCTTTGCATAATACCCACAAATTTACACCCAAAATTTGTCTAAACGAACACCTTTAAAAGCAAGTCCTGGAAGAAGTGCCCTGAGCTATAGACACTAGACACTGTTTGGAAGGAACAGAACAGCGAGGTGTGTCCTGTTTGATTTGCCGGAGAGTGAGACTGAGCAAGAGTCATGAGAAACTAAATATTTCTGTTGTTTATTCAGCCATTATTGAACCAGTTATGTTGACTGAAAGTTCTTTTTTTCTTTCCGTGTTGCATCGTTAGCAAGAAGTAGGAACGGAGTGGAAGGAGTATATCAGCGTTGTGGGAGTGTAGTAAAAAATATAATGATAATGAAGTCTTTATTGACTTGCATATTGAATTCTGTTTAAAGAAAGTTAATATTAATGATCCATCATATGCTCTCATCCAGCGTGTTGCCAGGGGCAGGTATCTGTAATATTGACCATGTTGAAGGAATCTTCTAGCTGAATCACAACAATACGAAAAGTTAAAGCTACGTTCCCATCAGTGTGCTCCAATAAAAGACATTAAAGGTAAAGTGAGGTGTAGCTTTTCAAACACTCATTACCTATAAACAGATGTTCCCCAGCTGCCAACTCACAAAATGCACTGCTGACAACAACTGTTAGGGCCGAAATTATGCAGGGAAATGCATCTATACAACCTAGGACCTTCAGAGAAGGCCTCATAACCACTCTGTCTGAAGAAACAAGATGGCTGATGAAGAAATTAATGCAGGCAAAGTCATTATCTTCCCTCCTAAAACCACAGTGGGTTTATGTCCCCCTGTGTCGTTTTTTCTCCGGGGCTAGCATTTAAGTGTCGATGGACTTATAAAAAGATAGGACAAGCCAACTGTGCTCCTTTTGTCTCCTTTCCTCCATATGGGAGGCAGCAGCATATGCAAGAACTGGCTCAGCTTCTGTAAAACTTCCATTAAAGATGCACAACTAAGGCTCTGCCAGCTTGAATATTACCTCTCTCTGCAAATTATTTATGGCTCGGAAAAAACGCTGATGATGAGCATCTCCAGCGACTTGTATAAATAAAAACACTTTTCTCTGCAATTTCAGCTGTGCTTTTTTTTTCCTCCCCCCCCCTTTTTTTTTGGGGGGGGGGGGGGTGTTTAACCATTAGAAGAAACAAAAGGTATGCAGTTTATTCACATGGTAAGGTTTTAACTGTATTTCATTTAATTATCTTAACCTCAGCAGGCTTGACTGTGTTGTATTATGCATGCTTTGTATAATTAGGAGAGGATATCCCCTTATAGTTTGTAGATTTTTATAATAACAGTGACATAGCTGATAAAAATGATGATGATGGTGATACTAATGACACTGATGATGATGATCAGAGAATATGAGAAATGGAAGGCAGAGCACAGTAAAGTTGTAAAGAGCACGGAGGATTGGCTTTTCATAAGGGACACCTCATCATCCTGATGTGCCATCAAATCTCTCATTACTGTAGAGTAACAAGGACCCTTTGTATTAGCTTTCCATGACTCAGCCCACCGTCCGTCTGCACATGATGATGACGACGATTCTTCGCCGGACCAATATTGACCTAATTTAGCATGCAGAGAATATGAAGAAGTTAACCTTTCGCAAAAAACACCTTCCAGCTACATTAATTGACAAACCGCATCAATTCTCCCTCCTACCCCTCTTTTGTAATTACTCTGCCGCACGTTTGATTGCCGCTGCGGAGCTGAGGACCCACGCTTCATTTGCCGTGAGGTCATCGGCAGCCCTCAGAAATATGAATATGATTTATACAGGAAGTGAGTGTGCTCTCTGTGCTGTGTCTGTGTGCTGTCTTTTCTGCACGTGGTGTGTGTGTCTATGAGAGACACAGAGAAGGAGAGAGAGAAAGGGGGGAATGTCCTTGGCTACGTACTGTATGTTGCATGAGGAGATTAATGCCTCCCTGGCAGCCATATCTGCTTAGCAGGAGGACTTCTCCAAAGTACACCGCATGTAATTATCTGGCAAGTTTATACTAGTTTCAGATAAAGAAGCACTCTGTGGCACATTTTTCAAGTTTGCTCAATTGATGCTCTATCTGTGTAATTTGCAACTTTAGAAAAGTGCCAGCCTACCTTTTTGACATGACTACTTGATGCTGCTGTTATGAAATATAGAGCCTATGATGTGTGGAAAGAATGCAGAAGTAATTTTGACTCAACCTATCATTGTATGAAATTATTATTTATGTATCAAAATGTCACTGAATGTATTTTCTTCATCTATTTATGGTAAAAAAATATATTTAGTTTTTAGACCGATTGACAATTTGTCACGGCTTATACCAGTGAGATTTAAGTTGTATTTCACATCACTGTACATAAGTAGGCCAACCCAGAGTTGTGAGAGCTGTTTGCCCTCTGGGACGAGAGGTAGTGTGTCATATAAAGTCTCCATTTCTGATTCTCCTCCAAGTTCACTCTAAGCACCAGGACAGAGGTAGATACTATGCATGACAACACTACTTGCAGGCCTCGAGGAAAACAGCAGTTCTCCTGCCAATCTCAGTCACTGTCATCCAAGTTCAACCTGCACTTTAAGATGCGTGATACATAAAGCCCCCGGGGTCTCCTGAAACAGTTTGTTCTACTGTTCATTTATTTTTAAGTTTACGTTCATGTTGCCTTGCTGACTCTTGCATGCATGGGTTGGTTTTTTTCCTGAAGGTGATTGGTGACATGGAAGGGGTAGACAATGCAACGAGGATGGCGCCTTGCCCGGGTCAGGGCTCTGCCAATCAGAGAGAGGACAAGGAAGGTGCAAGTGGTCCACACCAGCTACGGAAACGGAAGAAAATATTTGGCCGTGAGTGTTAACCTGATGCTTCTTCATAGAAATCACCTTTATTATTGTCATGAAAACATGTGATTTTCACAGCTAGCTCACCACATGTGAGAGCACACAAAGACAAGTACACATTCAGTAGTCATCGTCACCTCATCTCACACACATGTGACCCTCTTACCTGATCAAACCTTTCCTGCCTGCTGTTTGTTCAGCAAAATTTATACAGTTTCATCTAGTGTTTCGTTCCCTCAGGGTCCCATCGTATCGAGCCAGTAGGAGAAAGCGGGTGTGGCTCCAGTTTTGCACTGCAAGACCTCAACCAATGATATCACAGCAAAGGAAGAGATAGTTGGACCCTAAACTAATGTAAGTCATCTCATCAACCGTCTGTTTGACTTAAAGTCTCCGCAATATATACTGTGCAGTAGTTGTTATATTTCTTGAATACTTGAATAATCTCTGCTCTTTGTATAACTGTGGAATATTAAAAACAGAATTGTTGAACAGTTGAACTGTAAGTAGCTCAAAACTGATTTTAAAAAATGCTGTATTGCTGCCATCAGCTGGAAAATGTGTTATAAATGATCACATTACTGCTACTACTACACTAACTACTACAACAGCCTTTTTTCAGTAGTAAAAAATGCACGTGTGTACTGTATATTTGTGACTCATCAGAATAACAGGAACCAAAAACAGTATTGTAAATAATATTGTTCTTGCATCCCTCTGCAAGTAAACATAAATAGTATGTGTGAACTGATAAGCTAATTGTAACCTAATAAACAATGTTCAGCAACACTTCTAATGAATGCAGGTCGTTAGGTGTTCAACACAATGAAAGATGAAGATTCTGAAAGTCACTAATCAGAACACGAGTGATAAAATATCAATATTGGCCTCACATTAAGCAGGATAATATTCAGGCCAGCTTGATTTGTATTGAATATGTGTCTGCTAGCCGGTGCTCAGTGTAATGAAGTGGCTCACAAATCAGGCCATAATGGCTGCCTACTTACACATATTGCTTAATTAAAGGTTGTGAGCTTATTAGCATGTGTCTCTGGCACAGGGCGCAGGGAGATGGGAATCGGGACTGATGTCGTTGAAGGCCAGGCTTTAAAGGTTTTATAGATAGCTAACCTATCATACTAAAGCCATAGCCTCCCCTCCCCTAAAATCGGATCTTAATAACCTGTCATTTTCATTGATGATGATTCTCCTTTATGGGCAGCCATTACAGATCAACTTCTGGGTCTCGTTGGATGGCGATAGCGGCCATTCGTGCTTGTCATTATCAGGAACACACCTTACTTTGGCCTTGAAGTTGCTCCTCACCTCCATGTTTAAACCATCACAGTCATGGCCCGGGGACGTGGTGCACAGTGAATATGGACACACACACACACACACTCTCCCTTACTCATACACACACACCTAACACCTCTGTTTCTGATCCTCAGAGCTCAGATAGAGCCACAGGCCTTTCCTGGCCTAAAAGTCCTCATAAAAGAAGGAGAAAATTTAAAAGAAATTAAAGGACATTTTTAGATTTATCAGTCAATCTGTGACATAAAGAGGAAAGTACAACACATTGGCATAATTCTACAGGGAACTCATCGATTGTATTTGCAAATACTCAACCGATAATGACGTTTTGTTTATTTTGGTGTATTTTCAGCATTGGCAGGATGTGTTAGACTCTCGTGTTGCATCCTGTCCTTCTGTCTGCCTTTGACACTAGCCAGAACCTATAGAGCTAATGTGCTCCAATTAGAGATCACTCCATTAACAGTGACAGTGCTACACCCCCCAATTCAATCAGCCCCCTAATGAACATTAAGCAGAGATGCTGCCTCTCAGAGATGACAGGAAGCTCCTCTCTCTCTCTCTCTGTTCACCCTACCTTACTACCTCTCTCCCTATCTATATTTTTCTCATCCTTTAACCCAACTCTTCTGTTACTTTCTCTGTATGACTTTATTCAATAGCACAGAGAAGCAAAACCAAGCAGCTAAAAGGCATAAAAATTCCTCTGGTCTATGTATCTGTTTTGATATGTTAACACTTTTATAGAAATGTATAATTTTGTGCTTTTGTTTCTCCTCCTGCTTTCTCTCTCGTGTGATGTTTTCTGAGAGTATCACCAACCTTTCAGTTCACGATCATCAAAACAATGCCCTGTGCAATATTTTCCAACTGGGGACAGAGGGTGCAGATACAGAGGGGGCAAAAGGTATTTCAATGGTTCAAATATTTGATTGGTAATGACAAACACCATTTCACCACAATTTAAATTTCAAATTGATCCCTGCGAGCAATTATTTCTGGGGGAGGGAAACACGCCGCCAGGTCTCTGCTCCACACATTTGCTGATTTAAGTTAAAAGAAAACCTTTTTGCAGAGCTATCATAAGGGAGCTGCAACTTTTTGAAGTAAGTGCCTGCATCTGCTTAGAGCCAACCCAACCTGGGGATGTTGCTGGAGAGTGAGAAAAGAGGGGAAAAATAAAACATAAAAAGAAAAAAATAACACTTTGTCTAATTCTATATTTATGTAGCCCTCAGCTTGAGGTATTCACATAAAACAGTTTGTATTCAGAAGTGCTGCGGTGATCGTTATGCTGCACATTGAGATCGGCAACTCTTCGGGCACGGTTGGCGGGTGCAGCTCGGCCTGATTCATTTGAATTAAAGTTACCAAACTAAATAAAAGGGATTCAAATTCCCACTTTTGCTGCTTTGTTTTGTTTTTTTTCTTTTCAAACCTTTAATTTTTTTAAGGCAACCACTAAAGCATTTCTTTTGATGAAGAACTTTGTACATTTACTGTCTTTGCATACATGTTTGTATTTTCGATTTACCCAACTTCATATATGGCACCTTTTTGTTTGATGTTGAAATGTAATTATGTCTTGTAAAGAGTGGAAGAGCTTGGTGTTCTGATGCTCTTTTGATCAGAGAAAACCTACAGTATAATATCCGGGAAGTCTGACAGTACATTCAGATTAAACGTGTGTACCTTAATTGTATGTCCTTCTCATCTATAAATAATATCTATTTTTCTGAAAAATATCATCTTAAATATCACATCAAAGTATAACTTTTTTATTTCACCTCCATCTTAGCGTAGACTATTTAAAAATATTATCAACTTTGGGCTGTAAATAAATGTATGTTCCAAGGCTCTCTTCATTAGTACATCTTTTATTATTATTATTTTTTATTTTTATTATTATTAAGGAAAACATTAGGGCAAGCCAGTTCCATGAAGAAGCTGGTCTAACCAGCTCAGCAACACATATACTAATCCTCTCCTCTGTGACATGAATTTTAGTTGGCCCCAACTATGCATAACCTGCAACACCAGTGTTATGGTGGCATTTGTGTCACTGTGGTAGAACAATAATATGCAAAACAGATATACATTCCAGACCTCTGTCAGGTTTTTCTGCCCAAGCTGTATTCTTCTCCGCTGACCCAGAACATGATTTCCTGGTGCTTAAGCCGTGGAAAACACACACGGTCGGGGTGTACGGAGATGTCAACATCGTGCCATATTTCTGTGGCATCTGGATAGATCATGTGCCTCTCTGCACACATATTTATTTATTTTTCCTCTTCCAGAGCAGTGTCAGGGAGGCAGATGTCCTGCTCACAGGAAAAAATAATTTGTGGTGAAAAAAAGGGAAGGGGAGGTGGAGGGAAAAATATATGAATATGCAAATCTTGTCACAGTGTGGAACCTTGTAATGAGTGGGAAATGTTGTCGCCATCTTTCATTATGCAGAGGTCATTGCTTAATGCCAGGCAGCTGGGCCCAGCTTCTTCTCTCTGCCCCCCCCCCAATCTCTCCTGTCATCTATCTCACAGCAACTTGAACCAAACTACAGCCTGGCACGAAGCTAAACAGAGGTCACGGACACACACACACACACACACACACACACACACACACAGAGACATGTACACAAAACACCTGCATGTTGCTGTTGATGAAAGAGAAACTTGTAACTTCAGTTAAAGGATTAAACAAATTCTTGAAACTCTTGAGCTTTTAAGTCTTAGCTCTACAGTAAATACATACTATGCTTACACACGTCACTAGTCACAGAGTGCTATGTTTGTAACCGCATGTTGCATGTTTCCGTTCAGGAGAACTTTGCATATAAAACCTCAGCATACCTGCTGGTTGTGAGAAAATGCAAATTGAGATTGAGATTAAAAAAATGTGACTCACATCAGTCGACAATGTAGAACTTGTATGTGAGAGCCTTTTTGAGTTGAAAGTTCAAAAGTAGGCCCAGCCAGCACCGATCATATTGTAGTTGTTGTTGTTGATCCTTGCTTTCCTTTTGATCAACCCTTCCGCATTTTGTAGATTGCTGAGACAGCTTGCTGCTGTTCTGTCTCCTCTCGCAACAGCTTTCCTGAAATTTCCGCTGGCGTCTGCCCGACGTTGAGCTATGGGGCTAATCATTAGGTAAACCCGTCTCCCTCTCTCTCATGCACTCTTCAAATAATCCTGGGTTTGAATGCTAAAAATGTAATGAACTTCACGGTTCATTGTGTCTGACATTGCTTAATTAATGGGTGCATTTAAAGTACATAGGGCCCCAGTAATTGATTTATATGCATGATTTGCACATACAGCTGTTGGTTCCTGTAGGAGACTCATCACTCAAAAAGTGGCTGTGCTGATGAGAGGCTGGCTAGCCAATATCAGGATGTTCTGTTGGCCAGTCCAGCCTTGGGAAAAAAAGACCAATTTATATGGTGTACGGTAGCATATTTTCCTTTGGGATTATCACAAACTACTTAAAATTTTGACTTGGGCATTTTAATATCATATTTTCAACCAAACACTAAGCATATTTGAATAAAATGACAAAATATAGTTGAGAGACTTTATTTTCATTAGGCTATGCCTGATGACGAGGCCTGGACACAGTTAGTTTCATGCCACGCAGAGCAATTAAACCTCCTCACGCCAACACAGTGCTTCTGCCTGGCTGTCGCTCTCCATCAGTCTCTGTGCCTGGTCGCTTTCCACACAGACAGCTTGTGTTACTGCACCTGCCAGGACCGAGCTGGACACAGGCATCACCAACAATAATGCCAAGGCAGTCTATGGATCTGTGAACTAAAGTACACATCATGCATTGGACATATTGTGAGTTTCCATCTGGCATGGAAGCCCATGTGTTCATATGGGTGGCAGAAAACACACCTCCTTCCTCCTAATCTGAATGAACGCTATTTATTTGTTTTATTCATGGAATAGGAACACTGTGTGCAGCTCTGTTGCTCATGCATTGTGCAATGTGCTGGAGAGCCAGACTAACAGCTCCATGCTACTGCAACCATGCATACATGCATCCAACCGTACTGAATATTTATTATGTAATCAGACACAGTGGTGCAGTATGAAATGATCATGATGCAGGTTGTCTTGGCTGAACATTCAGCAGAAGACATTCTGGATTGTTATCGTCAATAAACTCTTTGAAACTCTCTAGACTTTGTTAATGGATCGAGTGAAAAAAGAATTGGGTACACATGTCTTTGTATTGATTATTGCTCATATTGAATGGTTTTATAAGGTAATGTATTCACCTAAATTACGAAAGAAAAAAAAATCTCCTTCTCCTCTGGTTTTTGTTGTGAAAAGATTTCATTGGAACTACTTTCCACATGGTCCCTATGAAAATTGTTTACTGTAATTGTCGCTGTTGTTTTTTAAGTCATTTTTCGATGCTGTGAGCATCACAAACGAAATGACATTCACCTCTGTTGTATTGGGGTGGCTTGAGAAAACTTTATTAATTATTATTTATAATTAATGTGCCATTAGATGTAAGTGAAGGAAATATGTTATTTTTCTTGTTGTTTGGTTGAACAGACCCTTTAAAACACCAATCCTGACAATTATATTGTGGACCTAATTATTGTTCAAAGCTCCAGTTTTTCTTAAAGCTTAGCTGCCACCTCTGCAGTGTTAGCATTTAGCCTTCATTGACCGCTGCCTTTATGCTTAGTCCAGGCATACTCGGTGTGGTAATAATTATTGTTTTCTGTGGAGATCTGAAGGTCGCTGGCCCCTAACCATTATTTGGTTTTGGACAGACCCTCTGTGGAGCTCAGATCAATCTCTCACCTAGAGAACATTCTAGCATATTTCTATCACCAGCATATTGATTTTTCCATGAGCAGGCCCCTTTTGTATGTGTGAGGTGTTTTCATGCACGGCACATAGGGGGTGTGCAGCCTGCAGCGTGCACAAACACACATGCTTGCATGCACTGTACATGGGCTGACGCAAACAAACAGACACATACACAGGGGCACACACTTGCACACACACATACTTTTTCATTTATTAATTTCTGTAGAGACCCATAGGCATTTCTGTGTGTAAAATGCATGCATCGGCATATTTAGTGGCTTTAGATCTCAAACACACACACTCACACGCACGTACACTCCTTGTTAAAGCAGACACCAAGTGAACCATGTCCTCTCTGGGGCCAAGTGTCTCACTTTCTTTATTACACACACTAATCAATACAGACTGGCCTGGTGTCGAGGCCTGCCATCTTGCCTCAGCGGCCTCCTTCTCTCCCTCCTCGCCCCTCCTTCCCCTCCACCACCTTCCATCATTCAATATATCCCATCCCTCCCTTTCTTTCATCCACCCACCCTCCTGTCTCTGCACACCTGAATTCCATCCATCCATCCATCTGTCCATGCATCCATCATCCCCTACACCTTCACCTTACGCTCCTACCATCACTCCATCCATATGATTGTTTTGGTCCTTGTTTTGGAGAGAGAGAGAGAGAGAGGGAAAGAGAGAGGCAGCATTATTGTCATCTATAACGTGGCCGGACAGGGGAGGGTGATTTGGATTTAAATAATGTATTAGATTTTCAGAGCTACCATCCACAATGCCTCACAACACCATGAAACATAATAACTTAAAGGTACACGTGTGTGTGTGTGAGTGTGTGTGTGTGTGTGTTTGTGTGTGAAGGTGAAAAAAAGAGAGCGCGAGGCATACTATATGAAATTGCATGTCTTTTAGATGCAAATTGAGTTGCGTGTAAAATGGCTTGATGCAGACTGATCGGGTCAAATCGTATTCCTGCTGTTGTTGTAGCAATAAAGAAAAGAGTCTTTTATCGTCCAAGCGCTTTACAAACATGCACAAAGTCAGGCTGCAGAGTGGAATTTGAGCTGAGGGCTTTGGCACTGGTGCTGTGAGACAAAAGAGGTGGCCGGGCAGAGCGCGGTGGGTGGGGGATAAAAGATTGTGCTGGAATTTGTCAAAAGCCAATAATCATTCTGGTGCAGAAGAGGAGTACTATATCAGAGCGCCAAATCAATATCACATTACTTTGAGTATGGGAGTATATACAAGACTCATCAAATTGATTATTTTTGATGCTACAATTCCAGTTTCATTTGCCGGGGCCCTCGACAACAACTACTGTTCAATTACAGAGGCTGTGTGTGAATTGAAAAAAAAAGACAAATGGATATTTATTTGACTAAAATAAAGCCTTGCTTGGAATAGAAATGAGGAATGGTATGTCACAGTCAAGCTCTGGTTAAAAGATGACTTGTTTCATCGGACATTGAAATTTCATGAATATATTTTCCAAGGGGCCTGGAAAAACAGAATTCATCATGAAGTTTGTACAGGCCATAATGTCACAGTGAAGATTAGTCAATTTCCTAATGTATTGTGCATGTAACTGTGGCATTGTTAAGCATAGGCTTCCCCTGACTTGGTTACAGGGTATGACGGCTGCAGACAGACTGCAATGGCTGACATTGTTTCACAAAAGTATAGTTTGGGCCTCTTTCAAAAGCATTTAGAGCCATGATTAAAACTATACTGCATACTGCTGTAAATTTTACTGACAATACATTTATACTTGCAGAGGTTCCCTTGCTCAGTACAATTACAACTGTAAGTACAATATGAATCAGTACAAACTCTTTTTTACAATTTCTTCTTCAGTATTAATGTTTGTATATGTAATCTTAAAAAAAAAAAACAGAACATTATCATCATCAAAAAAATAATCATTAAAGGTCTGCATCAAATGTTTTCACTGTTTCATCCCCAATTCAAACTCTTTCTGCTCAGTTTGGACTAGTTGCACCCTGAAAAGTTATGTCCTTAAGTAGCATCAGTCCAACTGTTGCTAAGAACGGCCTCTACCAATGAACTCCTTCTCCTAATGGCTCTAAGTCTTCAATATGGGGCCATCAGGAGAGACAAGGCGCAGCGGCTCCTTGGATGATTAAAAAGTCATTTCCTTAACTGTCCTCCCAGGATTTGCAAGCTTTTTTTTGTAAGAAAACATTAAATTGCTCCAATCAAGCATAAACGTCTCCTGCTTGTGGTGTAATTTGTACTGCTGTTCGCGTGGTGGGCGCTTATTTGTCATCCTTTTCCTTTGGCGCTTTTCCCAACCGCCTTGATCAACAATTAATGGTTGAAATTGCTTCCTTGTTACTTATGGCTGTGGAGACAGATGCGGCAATGCAAAAAAAAAAAGGAGACAAGAAAGATTTAATTGAACAGCAGAAATGTGTTAAGATTTAACTTTATTCATACAGTATTGAAATACTTGTCCCTTTTACTTTTTCTAATAGTTTTGTAGTGCATGCTAATAGTGGACAGCATGATACATTTGGTTATTACAGAAATACAGTATCACAACAGCAGTAGCCCACTCTTTCTTTCCTGTCCACTCTATTCTATTCCTCTCTACCTCTCTGCTCTTCTGTCTCCCTCTCCCCCACTCTGTTCTTTTACACAATGACCTTTAGTGCTCTTTTCTTCATTGCGGGGACAGGCCGGGGCCTGGCATCTGATAGAATCAATATTCTATTATGATAGTGTGTGGAGCGTGTGGGGCTTTACAACTCCGCTGTAATAGTCTCTCTATTTCATCCCGTGGCAGCCATGGCCTGAGGGATCATCCAGGCTTCTCCAGGCTCTATGCTCCCAGCATCGCCCCATTTCCATTAGCGTCGCAGGCCTCTGCCTACCAGGGGACAATCTGTGTGACCGATGGATGGGGTTGAGAAAGAGTCCAACCCGGGTTGCAATGTGTGTCAATAGACTGTGTAATAGCCAGACCTGGGTGAAATGTTAGTTAAATGGCTTTCCAGTTTTAAAAGAAACAAGAGGGATACTTGTGCTATTTCTTTTATTTCATCTCAGTGCTTTTTTCCACTATTAAATCTCCCTGGGGGTGAAATCAAACTAAATCAAGTCATATTTGAAAACATCATATGACTGATAGGTGGGGAATATCCAACCCACATGAGGACGTTACCTCACTGGAAATTTTTAGATAAATTGTCATAACAAAATTACACTTTCTTGCTTTCAGGAGACGTAAGTGTGAAGTGTCTTCCTTCCTGGTGATTTTTTTGCAATGACAGACAGACAGACGGATTTTAAAGGCAGGGATTTTAAAACAAAAAGTGCTCTGGATTTGGACCTTGGTGCCATGCTGCCCCTAGCACCATACTCCAGCATGTAAAACAGTTGTTGATTAGAAGAGTGTAGTAGCATGGAGGGAGTACTAAAGTGAAATGTTAAGCTATTAGAGATCATGGCACCAGGCAGACCCCCATAAAAGATTCATGCCATTACAGCTGCCTTTCTCGAATAATTAACTAATGTGAGTATTTTACTCAGCCAAATGCAGTTACGGTTTGAAAATCCTTGCATTTAAATGTCATTTGGGCGTGGAGTTTTGATGTGAATTCTTAATCTGGAGCAATAAACATTATGAGGTTAACAGGGCACGCTGAAGGAGGCAACCGGGTGTCGTCCTGAGAGGCTTCCATCAAACCTGCGTTAGAATCCATTTCGCTCCAAAATGTCAGCATTCATTATAAAATACATTACAGTTTCTCTCTCTCGAGAAGTTGTTGGAATGCATAATATTTGTAAAGTCACTGAAGTCAAGAACAGGCCCTTTAAAGCTTATGCTCAGTGCAGAAAGCGCCCTTTGCAGCCCTTTTAAATGTCCTAGCACTCACATCTTTTGGAGGATCAGTGCAGTTTTTATCCTCATACTTCTTTAGTCCCATTTACTCCTGATGTATGTCTCTCTTTCCTGCGGACGAGTTGTCCCTGACAGCGTTCATGTTCCTCATTCCCCTAAACTCCGCCCCCCCACCTCTCCATTTGATTGAGAGTTGGGCGACTGGAGGTGCGTGATGAGGCCCCGCTCGTCTCATATTCATCATGATGTAACCGTGAGCAACCCGGATCTAAATTACCTTCGTCTGGCATCATTCCAGCACATGCTATAAATGAGGTAATCGTCCTTGACTATAAAATTTGCATTTTCAAGACTTAATTGCTATCATTACATTTTTTGCGTAATTCTATTAATTTAACAGAATGGGGGATCAGAGGCTTTTTTATGGTTATAATTTGCAGTAAAACAATGCATTCGCAGAGTAGAAAAAAAAAGTCTTGAGTAGAAAAAGGGTGAGCGGAGCATCACGACCACTCTGGCCTCTCATCATGAATTTCCATTATCCCTTTCCATTTAAAAAAGGGGGGACAAAATAGCCAACAAATACTAACAAAAAACGTCCACTAACATGCAGTCAGACACAAGGATGTGTGTTTGTGTAGGCCAGCATGAAAAGCTCTCTTGGACTGAAGACAGGAAATGCATCAATTATATCTCATCATCACATTGTGTGGGCTAACTGAAGCTTGTGTTCTTAATAACGTCGGGCTGGGCTCTATTTTCGCCACGCTTTTTTAATATCGCCTGCCTCCTTTGTGTGTATATATGTACATGATGTCAGCTGCACTCAGTAGTGCCGTCCCCGAATAGTATGGTGGAGAACACGGCGGATGACACGGAACAACGGAGCCATCAGCTCCCATTTATGCTCCCTGCAGTGACCTTGCCACAGACGTCTACGAGGTTCAGAAGTGCGCCGAGCTAAGTGCCAGCAACATTCTGCAACCCGCTGCACTTCCTCGCACTCTGCTGACCTTAAAAGTGTGGCCTCAATTTGGAGGAAGGCTGAAAACACACACAAGCATTCTGCTCCTCCTTCTCTTTTGCACTTCTGTTGCAATGCCCTACTTTTATCATGCTGCAATTGTTCACGATTTCGATTTCACTAAAATGGGTGTAGATTTACTGCAGCTGCTGCAAATCAACTAGCAGCTTTGCAGACTTGTTTCCTTTGGCAGATTAAGCCAGGAAACAGCAGCACTGACAGCAGAAATCATATACTTATTTTATAATAGTTCACTTTTTCCAAAAACACTACAGGTTGATACTTTACATATTCATGTATACATACTGCAGCTGCCACATGGTTTAGATTAAGCCCCTGGTCACAGCCCCCTCCTAGCCAAGGCTTGCGATCCTATTATTATTCCTCAAGCTTGTACAAAATGTGGCACAACTTTAGTGATCAATAAATAGTGGGCTGACACAATGAATACATTTTATATTTGTAACTTCTTAAAATGCACCAGTATCTCAATAAATAGATAAAAAAATAAATCCCCTGAAGGCGTTACATGTCTCTGTTGCCTCAATGTGCAACCGTTTGACAACAATAGAGCCCCCCCCCAAAAAAAGCAGCCAGCTCAGGGGATGACTGAATCTTTTTCAGGGCTTTACCTCTAATGTGTGTCCCCAAACCAACTGCTTTTTAGTCCAGGTGCACATTATCATACTCCAGCTGTATGGCAAAAAATAGTCCTAAATAAGTAAGCATTTAGTTGATGCTCTAATCCAGAGTGATTTACAGTGAATGCATGAGTTAAAAAACGTTTAATTCCATAATCGTCTGAATAAAGTGCAAAGGTCAGTGTTTTGGACAATCTAGTATGGGCCAATAGTACAAATGTTGCTTCTCTGGAACAAAATAATCAATATTTGTGAAAATGGACAACAGTTTCCTGAAGCAATACAGTACAGTAGGAGTATAAGAGGATACAGTGTGCCTTTCTTCCAGGTCTCCTGCTCCCTTTCTCTCCTTCTCCTGTGTACCGCTCATGCTGACTTCTGCTGACACTGACCAGGTGGTGTCGTCACAATGGGTTTCCATGGAGCCTTCAGACAGGAAGCAGGTAAGGCCTGACACCCCGCCCTCGATGCTTAACGTAGCAGCGGAGAAACACTGAGCTCTGTTTTGACCGTGTCAAGCGACATCAGCTCAAGCTCCGGCGTGAGGCGCAGGAGACCGTTTCCTTCTTCAGTCTCTGTTTCAGCAGCTTGGGCAGTGAGTGTGTGTTGTGCCTCCATTGCAGACGCGGTTGGGAGAAGCTGTCGGGTATGGATGCACTGGAGGTTTTCGGAGCACTACTGACAGGGGCACTTTAGTGTGTGTGCGTGTATGAAAGAGAGGAGGGTTGACTCACCTCTGGACAATGCTTCATGGGTTCATGGCTGAGTTACATTACCGATATTTCGAAACCTGGGCCCTATTTCTTACAATTTTTGGAGTCGAAATGACTAATACATACTAAAAGTTTTGGTTAAAGAGTAAGATCCATTCGTCAACAATTCAACCTCTCACGAGATTTCAGAGCGAGACTTTTCCTTGAGTGAGACTTTCTGTTTCTGGTTAAACAAAAAGGATCTTACTCTTTAACAAAGAGGTCTATCTCTCTGGGGATCCTTTCCATAATGTTGTCAGACACTTCAATAACAGTCTGAGCCTGTCGGTGGCAAAAACAAGCACTTTTAATGGACGTACTTTTCACGGGCACAATTGCTTCAAAGGATTACGTTGCACCCATTGCAGCCCGTTCACGGATGCTGGCAGAGGCGATCTACTGGATGTATTAGTCATTTAGATCCCAGAAAATGTAAAAATAGGGCCCAGGTTTAAAAATCCCGGAGTTTCCCTTTAAAGGCAGAATCCTCAGTCTCAGTCTCATACCACAGAGAAGCAAAAGATGCAGCATGGGTGGAGATTGTTTTTTGTTTTAAAGTTATTGAAAAAGACGAACATGTTTGGACAAAGTACCATATATCCACATGTTGAGTTACAGTTTGTTGGAAAATTAAGAGCTTGTTTTCTATCTACAAGATTAATTCAAGACAAACATATAAAATTTGCAGTCAAAAATTGGGTTTCAATCCCCATATGAAGCATTTTTAGGGGCTTGTAAAAAAAAAACCTCTATAGTAATATTAAAAGGATAAAGTATATAGAAGAGTTCAGTGCCATAGCCTCGTAGGCTGTCCTCAAAAACTGCCAAGGAGAATGTTACATAGACTAATCAAGGCCTATGTAAGGCATTAGTGAATTCCACACTTTGTTTGAGCTTGGATTTGAAATTCTCAATTGTGTGTTGAGAGGTACAACTGTTCACGACCGCAATGATAATCCCCATCTATCAGCGCACTAAGCTCGCTGTATTCAAATGTTCTCCAGTGATTTGGTTTATATTTGCTCAAATGACATTTGTCAATAACGGTTCAACACTCTTCAGCGTCAACATTCTGCTACATGATACATGATGAGGAGCCACATTAGTCACTCCTGGTCTGTGGCCAATTCAAGCTGTTTGCTCAAGATTAAGTTCTAAATATAGAATGATACAGTTGAAATGGAGAAATCTTGAGTGGATACAAGTGGCACAGCAGAATGTTTTGATAGTCACTGTTCAAATGTTGAATATAAGCCAAAAAAAAAAAAAAAAAAGCCCAGCATAATCATTTTGTGCCTGGAAAGGTGAGGAGTAATCATTCTCTCCTACAGCTCTACTGCCTCTGTTTGTCCGGGACTCCTGTTTGAATGTGAAGCGCAGCGTTGAAAAAGAACAAGCTCCAACTTTTAAAAGCTTAAAAAGAAATCTGTTTGAAGTTTGCTAATGCCAAAATCAAGAGCTCATTCGACTTGGTGAAAGCCCAGCTCTTTGCATACTGAAAGAGAGGGGCATTTTGTTGATGAAGCACTTGTACTTGACATTCATCTGTTGTGCAAATTAACATTTAATAGCCATACACATTTGAATATGTTCTTTCTTGACACAGTGAGAAACCCGGAACGTCGACTACATACAGCTGAGGAGGACGAGAGATGGGTTTTGGCCGCGAGCGCTTTTGCCCACCGCAAGCAACATTAATTGTTTTGAGGAAACTAACTGCGGCGCCCATTTTTCAACAATGTTTCTTGTTTTGTTTCCTCCTGTAAACAACTCTCGCCTCACAATTTGTTTATCACAGCTCGACATTGGACGACAGAAGGAAACATTTTTCGTGCCCTGGAGTAACGACCTTGAAAAAAGGGCTAAATAAAGTGGGAGGATGATGAAGTCGGAAGATGGTTGTGCATTTGTCACATTTATGAATTAAAGAGATGCTCGTTGAGTTATTGTTGCACAGCTGACCGGCGGAGACTGCCACCGTGTGTCTCTGTTACATATAACGGTGCACCTTCTCCAGCCAAGTCGCTGAAACCGTCTGTGAATACTGAAGGACACACAAACATTAGACTTACAACTTACACATGTACATTTTCTTTGGAAGGTATTATATGTTAACTGTCAACTGCGTTATTTGGCTGTACCTCCCCTGTGCTTCAGCTCAGCAGCGTGACACCATCTGTCTACTGGGTGCTGTTTGTTTAGTGCTGCTTGACTTCAGCTTGAGAGGAATCCACTCTGCCACTCCTCAGGTGGCATATGCAGTGTTTTAGAGGGGCTATCATGAAGCGTGCAGAAGGTGGCAGCAAGTCAAGGTGGTGTCATCAGGAGTTTTTGCTTTAGAGAAGAGAAGAGAAGAGGCCCTGAGTGTTGTATCGGTGTGTTTCTCCAGACTTGATAGCTCTCTCTGCCTCAGCTGTGACAGAATGTGACAACCGAGACAGAACAGTATTTAGCACCTGGAGGTCAGGTAGAGTTAGACTCAGCAAAACCGTCTCCTCCTGGTCAGGATCAGGTGCTCTCCTTGGAGACGAGAGTTGTGGAAACACTGATACCAGCCCTGACCCTGTATTAAGTGGTGTCTTTGTGTGTGTGTGCATGTGCTGTGTGTGTGTGGGCACCAGAGAAGGGGCATCTCCTCCTTGATTGAGACTGATACGTGCCGAATGGTTGCCAGGCCGTGCTCAGCGGCGGCTCGGCAGTGTCAGGTGAAATTAGCAGCCGTCAATGAAAGACCCTCAGACCTGGGGGATTCATTAGGGACAACCTCCCCCATCTCTACACACTGACAGCCCTTCACACTTACACCCTTGACACACACACACGCACATAGCATACACACACCATTCCCATTTCATCCCACAGCGACAAATAATGACTCCCAGCTAAGAGTCTCACCAAGTCCAAAAGACTGTATATTCGTGTTTGTGTGTTTATCAGTGCAGGTGTGTGTCCTGGACCTCTCTGTCCTTTCCTGTGCAGGTGTGTGATGCTCCACAGCCATTTTAACAAACACCACGCCCACCACAAACTATCATTCAGAAGTATCTTCTCCTGCATTCCTTTTTTTTCCAGGAAGTTTCTGTCTCTTCCTGAAAAAAAAAACCAACACAGCAGAATCAGTTATGATGGTGATTTCAAGGTATCTGTCAAATGTTCACTCTATTTTGGTCTGCACAACTGCTCACCGATATGACATTCTTAAGAGACAGTACACTGAAATGACAAATGAAAAAAAACAACCAAAAAACCAACACATTTTCTCATATGCTATCTATATTGGCTGCCCAAGTTGGCCACGTTTGGAGATGTCCGTCTCTACAATTTCTGCCACCACACTAAAACAGTTAACAGCTGAATGGACAAATATAACCCAAACTATCTGCATGGCTGGATACAGTAGCACTACCTTCACAGAAATTGTTTAAGAATTTGGAAAACCTACTTAGCAAGAGAGACATAGATTTGGCTTTGTACAAATGTTAAATAAATCAACCTACCAGCACCTTTAAAGCTTACTAACTAATGTGTTATTCCATATTTTCTTTTGGACAGAGCCAGGCTTGCTGTTTCCCCCTGCTTCCAGTCTTTATGCTAAGATAAGCTAACTGGTGTAGCTTTATATTTAACAGACAGATATGAGAGTGGTATCAATGTTCTCATCTAACTCTCTGCAAGCAAGTGAATAGGCATATCTCCTAAAATATCTTAATATTGTTTTATGACAAAGAAACACCAATGGTTAATGAGGCAGCTCGTAAAGAACAAGCTTTCCTGCTGTATAATAATATCATGCAAGTTCTGGACATTAGCTGTACCCTTCGCCCTGCATCAATACATGGGGATGTATGTGTGTGTTCACATACCTACATACATTCTCACTTTGTCCCCCTTCCTCCCACAGGGATCTAGCCAGTGGTGGCATGTTTCATTGCACAGCCCAGCCCAGTAATATGCTCAGGGAGGGTGTATTAACACATTATTGGCATTAGAGGGGAGCTTGCTGTCTCCAGCTGGACACGCTACCTGTGAGTTTGGCATTATCCCAGATTTGCTCTGGCAGGTGAGAAACTGCTTTCAACTGGCCAGGACGACTCAGTCACCTTCCTTTCCTAGTCACCCTTCCTGCATATATGTGCATGTACTCTTCACTTTCATTCCCATTCACCCTCCTACCGTGGTATCATCCCCTCCTTCTTTCCTACTTTCTCTTTTCAGTCCTCAATTTCCAACATAAATCTCCCCTTACTCCTTTCCCTACCTTTCTCCCTCATCTTTCTTTCAAAGCGTTTGACTGAATTCATTAAAGCCTCCCAAAGACTTCAGTAGATTCAGGAGAGGAGAAGAACAGAGAAACTGATCAACTTCGGTTAGGGTTAGGGTTAGGGTTATACTAACCCTAACCTTGTTTACTGCCAAACCCGACACATTATAAATTTCGCTCCTATTGGAAAAGTGTCAAAGTCGTATATGCAAATGTGCCTAAAAATGCTGTGGCAAATTTCTAGTTCTTTAGTTCAATTTCTAGGTCATCATAATTATTTTGATAGGGTTATGAAAGTGAGTGTGTATTCAACCACACACACAAAAGTACATCTGTAGAATCGTTTGATACATGCTTTTGTGCCAGTGTGTACATCTGCATGCCTGATCAAAGCCCATGACTTTGAACTCGGGTCCATTTGCCCTCATGAAAACTCTCTTAATCCATTGCTTCCCAGTTTAGGAGCATGTACTGTGGCTGCAACACAGAAGCTCCGCTCATTAGAATTAGAGACATTAGTTACGACCAAAGGAACTCTATTTCACGCAAATCTCCCCGACGGACTAAATGAAGCTTTGCAAATCCTCCACAGCTTTTAATAGCTGCCACTAATATTACAGGTCACAAATGATTGCACCCTCAGACTCAGATTTGGCTGATCAAACACAGCCTGAGATTATCAGTGTTATTTACGCTTGTGTATCACTCTGGCATAAACACGCACTTATGGAAATGCGATCCCTCTACGGTAATGCACTTTATAATGATTTATGCTAGAACGATTCATGGGAAATGTGGCAGCACAAGCCGCATCAACCCACAATGCAATGTTGTTGTTTTTTAACACGACATTTTTCTCCTCTTGTGTTTGCGACACTGAATTTCACTTGTAAAACTTGTGTACATTCACATGCATCGCAGAAGTCACAAAGCCTCGGTTCGCATTCCGGAAACACAAGAGCGGCCTGCACTATAGCATGATGGCTCCACCTTTACAAATCAATTATATAGTCTGGAGTAAATAATATGATGCATGTCTAATTACCCAACAATCCAGAAGCTTTTGGGGGCCTTGCCAAGGAGAGACGGAGCTAACACGTGTATTACCACTCAAACAAACACATATACACAAACCCAAACGTGCATAATCGTATCTACACTCGCGCACACACCTAGGCAACACACAGCTCGAATAAACATGTAGTCACAGGTACTCAATGCATCGACCAATTAAAATAAGGGATTACTATGTTGACTGCATGTGTGCCTCTGTGTGTAAATGTGTGTGTGTGGGCACTGCTGCCTCGCACACAGGCAGACCTCACATTGCCCACAGCTACTCGGTAAGGATTCCCGATAAGGAGAATTAGTCAAAACTTGGGAGCTGCCAGTCAGCGCCAATTAAACTTTAATCTTGGGCTGAAACAGGCACAAATAAATTAAACCCTTGTGAGCGGCAATGTGCGCTCTCCTGATAATAGGGGATTGAAGTCGTCTTGGAGCGAGGCTGCATGTTTCCCCAGCTCAGCCATGGCAGGCAGCGGCGCAGGGGGAACAAGGGTAAGGCTGGTGACAGAGTGAACTGAAAGGAACTCTCGAAGTTGACAGAAACATAGACACTGATACACACAAAGACGAGAACACATAAATGACTGGAATCATTGATGCTGGACAGCAGAAAAAAAAAGAAATTACAGCATTTCATTCTCTTTTTCTATCCTTGAGAGTGTTTGCTTTAGAGAAGCTCGTAAAGAGCTTTTTAGTTGTTTACATGCTTGATGATTTAAATTACAATACAAAAGTAACATTTCAAATTATGGTTTTTCCATGTTTGATAGATTCACACTGTAAACACAACATGCTTTGTCTTCCATATACATCTACACACATTCCCCCGCTATATATGCACTCACACTGTTAATGGATCTATGCAAATATCAATAGAGACCCTTACACCTTTTTCCATGGTCCATGCCTAAATACATTATCTTTATTAGAAATGTCACCCAGGCATGCAATTGACCTCTGTAGGTATAACACTTTTTTATAGGAAACTCTGCATAAACCCAGTATATTTATTGTAAATGTCTTTGGACAATCTTGGGTTGGAATCATATTGGACCTTGCAGTGTGTGTTGGAATTTGATAACCAAACCATGCATGATGCTCCAAGTGCCAAGTGGAAATTATATTTTCAATCATGCTCAGGCATGGAAAACAGAGTACAAGTATCAACCAATATAGTATTAATAATAAAGAAAGATCTACCCTTCATATCAGCCAGAGGAAATACTTTTAATGTTGCAATATTCAAAAGTATGGTTGTCTCCATGCACACTGTGTAGAGGGGGATATTTCATTAATATTTTTTAATGAATTAGCACCCTTATCTCTATTTCCTGTGCCCGACCTGTGCTAGCCTGGTGTTTAATTTCAAAGTAATTTTCTTGCTATATGAGCGTGCTGTTTATGTATTAATGTCATGGGCCTCGTCAGCCAACGCCATGATTTATTCCAGAGTAGTGGTCACATACATCCTAATATCTTAAAAATAAGCCCCAGAGAAATGCTGTAATGAGAAAACAATAACATTAACAATAGTAGCAACAATAATGAAAATAATTGCCGCTGAAGCAACAATGGTAATCACACATAGAGAAATACCACTGTGTTTGACCGAATCGTACACAATTATCATGCATGTGTATATAATATAATTAATTCTATGTCTGAGCCTCTTAGCCCGAGGCGATCAGCATAGAATCAGTTTTGTATGTATAATAGATCAGAGCGTAGTTCATGAATAAAACAAACGTGGGGAGTATGCAGCAGTGACTGTGAATGTTTGTCTTTGGACAGCAGAATCAAAGTGAACATGTAATATTGTGATAATCCATACTTGATGAATTCAAGGGGCTGACTTGCCTTAGCTAAGTTCAGCTAATTTCCAGACATGGCTTGCCTCCATAATTGAGTTTCCAATAACATTATGATTATTCCAGCCCACATGATAATTGAATTCAAGGTGTTTTTTTCTTAACACTGCAATATTGTAGATGTGTGATTATTATGCATTTGCATGTAGATTTCAGTGCCTTCCTGAAACTCATCACTTTTCTCCTAACTGGATTTCCTATATTGTAGCATACATTTGGCTCATAACAAATGACGGGATCCCCTCTCGTTATGAGCACCGAGTCAATTATTCCAAAAAGTTCATTTTTATATCAATTTTACCCCACATAATGATATTGCAAAGAAGATTCCCCCCCAAAAAAGTATCCAAAAATCTACCCAGCGCCGACCTGTTTCTCATTCTCATTATACGTGAAAAGTGAATATTTTCACTGTTGAACTCATCAAATTCACATCACTGCCAACACTCCTCCCGCGCTTCCAGTTTGATCCTGCTTAAGAAATGCTATCAGACTTAGACACCCTGGCCCCAATGCTCATCTGTTGCATAATGTAGGCTGTATAGGCAGGAGTGGCGCGGGTGTGAATGTAATTTTCATTAGGCTGATAGAGCCCCCACAGATTCAGCCCGTGCATAGGGGTACAGTAGGGGCACAAAGCAGAGCAGGGAGCCGGCTGCTGAATATGGGAGTACTGCAGTGTTCTTTTCAGAGGCACAATGCGCCAAATCCCCTTTCCTCACAGCTCTAGGTGAACTACTTGGCATCTTCTGTACCCTTCGATAAAATGAATTTTTGACAATGCAACACACAGAAGTCGATGCACTCATGCATAGCAACAATCCCCCCCTACAAGCCACCCCAAAGTGGAAAATTATTTACCATATAGCCTTGCATCTAAGTCTGCCTCAGACTTGCCCTGGAAAGCGAAAGAGCTTTTGAGTGTGATGCTGAACCTCATCAGCACAGACACTACGAGATTACAGCGAGGAGTGGGTGGCGTTTCAGCATTAGCGTAGCATTAGCCGCTTGGTCTGAGTTGCGCTAGCTGTCACGATGGGGGGTGACTGGGCAACTAGTCGATACTTTGAGCTACTGGGCACACATGGATGGCTGTGAATGGAAGCTCTATGCATTCTCATCGTTCGGAGTAGCCACAGGGCCCGTACACTGAGGATGGCACCAGCCAAGACATTATGCCAGAGTTTAGCTGTTGTTTTGCATAAATGTTGAATCATGCCAGCGTCCTTTTAGAGTGTAACAACAGCCTGCATTGATATTGATTTAATGCTCACTAATATTTAAACTGCCCTGAGGGATCGATGCTGTTGAACATGATTTAATATGGCCTACTAGTACAGATATAAATACAGCCACATGACACAGAAAATCAATTATTTTGTGTTTGATTTAAGGCCTTTTGAATGTTGGTAAAACAGACATCAAAGCATATATGTTTTATTTCAAATGGAGATATCATTGGCTTTAAAAAAGTGATGCCTACTATTATAAAATAACTGAGAACATTATTAATTGATACAATTAATTAATGCTCAATTTGAGGGTTAATTATTACATTTAAAATGGCCACACAGTGTATCCTTCATGTAGTGATATTAAATGATCACTGTCAAATAATATGTATATTTTTCTTTTCATTTTTTCATTTTTTTTTTTTTTTCAAAGCAGATATGTATCATTTTGGAAGTGAAGTGAATCCCTGGTGATGAGGAAGGGGGCAAAGGAAAGCCAGAAATAAGTAGGAAAGAAAGGTTGCAACAACTTTTAACAAAACATGACATGCGAATGAGGGCTGAGTCCTCATTTACATATGCTGACATTTTGCAGAGAATATTTCAACGTTAGGCTGAGCTGTAATGAACTCCTGCCAGGGAGCAGTCAAGGAATAATGTTTCCATAAAGGTAACCTGTCCACATCTCCTCCAGGAGAAAGATGTGGAGGAGGAAAAGAGACATTTTTCTCTCTCTCTCTCTCTCTCTCTCTCTCTCTCTCTTCCTCCGTGTTGGGTGTTTGGTAACAAAGGGGCATTTTTCTTTCAGCGCGCTTCATCCATCTTGGCCGATACTGATTTAGTGTATTTTTCCACCCTTTTTACAGGCTAATTGCACACAGCGACGGTGAATTTGTTAGTGGTGACACCTTGCCTACCCATTGGGAATGCATCTCATTACCGAACGCAATGTCCAGGAACATCAGATATTATTAGCTGTCATTAATCTGCCATATATAGTGAAGGGGGAGAATGGGGGGAAGAGAAGGGCAACAAAGGACACAAAGAGACAAATATGATGGTTGGCAAAGGCTGTGTGGTAAGGTCGAAGTTCACAATGATTAGCAAGAACCCAGGTGCGCAAGGCGAAGTGGAGATTATGAAAGATGATATCTGGATGGAGTCTTAAATCGGGAACAGGCCTGAAGATTATTGCAACCTACAAAGACCAGACACCCCACACAAAACACCTTATTTCCATGGACACACACACACACACACATTGTTTCAGTCTTGACAGTTAGAAAGAAGCACTTATTGGATAAAGTGGACAAATAGTGAATGACAGGTCAGCTACAATGAAATTCCCTCAAAAAAAAAGGAACGACAAAAGAAAAATGCCTTTGACGTTTATTTCCATGGAAAGGAAGAAAAAAACTGAACTTTGAGGGACAGAGATGAACGTCTATGGAGTGAATATAGTCTCAATAAGATTTGTAACTGAAAAACCAAGATTTGTAACTGAAAAACTAAGATTTGTAATTGAAGAACAAGATTTGTAAATGTGTATTACATGATTTGTAATTGAAAAACAAGATTTGTTAATGTGTATCACAAGATTTGTAACTGAAAACCAAGATTTGTAACTGAAAACTAAGATTTGTAATTTAAGAACTCTACCACCTAGCAGTAGCTTATTTAAACCATATATTTACATTTATAGGTTACTGTATAGAGTCTATGGTTGGTACA
>LKNJ01002423.1:1062-57671 GCA_002120245.1 Maccullochella peelii | reverse complement strand
TGTACCAACCATAGACTCTATACAGTAACCTATAAATGTAAATATATGGTTTAAATAAGCTACTGCTAGGTGGTAGAGTTGTTCTTCTGCTGGGAAACAGCCAGTCCAGGCAAAAAGCAGATGATGGCTGAACCTAACCCAAACCACCGAGGGGCGGCGCTATACGGGAAACACAATTCTAACGGGAGGGAATCACATTTCCACGGGGGAACGGACTTCCACACAACACCACTGTGTGCGCTCCATAAGAGAACGCCATGGCGGGACATCCCGGTGGCGATATCCATACACAACAGGTCGTTTAGCTTATACTCACTTCAGACGACGAGCCACCGGGAATCTTGGTTTTCAGTTACAAATCTTAGTTTTTCAGTTACAAATCTTGGTTTTCAGTTACAAATCTTAGTTTTTCAGTTACAAATCTTATTGAGACTATATTCACTCCATAAACTTCAGCTGAGTGGGAGATCTGTATTGAAACCTGGATGAACTGTATGATAAATAATAAATGTGATATTCTCACACACATCACATATATTTTTGGTTACTTGCTGTTTTCAGCCATTAAAAAAACAAAAAACATTTTCAGCTCACATCTGTAATACTGACTGCCTAGATTCCAGTAGTAAAAGATGTTTAAAAGAGTCTTCTTGGGAATGATGAGGGAAAATGGATCACTTGGCAAACATTTAGAACTCTTGAATAATAAAATACAAACACTGTGTGATTTGAGCTCATGACTGTACCAGATTACAACAGTTTGGGTCTGATCAGTCGTGGAACTCAAGTCATACATAAATATAAATCATAAATATAATACGTCCTATTTGAAATAGACACAATCAAAGTGTGGCCGAATATATTTGAGATTTTTGTTTCATTTTTTTGCCATATATTTAAATATTTAAATGAGTTTATGTTATTTCTGTATTTAAAATTAAATGTGTTTCATTATCTTTCCCTGTTTCATTTAAGCAGCTATGGACTTGCTTTGATGAGTCCTGCAGTATGCATAGTGAATAATGTTTTTGTAAACAGATCAACTACTGGGTCTGGGTTTTGTCATGTTTCAAACTGTGTTTTGTTCTCAAATCCCATTTGACTAAAATGAATATGACAACCTTAAACTAGATTTTCAGAAGAAATTCATTCTCTTTCAATGCGGACTGATTGTTGCCCCAAAAGAGTGTGTTGTTTTTTTTTTCTCCACACATATGTTTAATTTGATACGGGATCTTTGGCTGTTTTTCCTGCACAGCCCCGCCTGAAGACTGCTACATGCATACTAGATAGGATTACACCTTCTAAGCAGATTTTGTTGTGGAAGGGTTAACACAGATCCCCCTGCTTTGCTGAACAGGACACCATCTGAAGACACAGGAACTAACTGGGCTCTCATTAAGAGAATTTTTTCTTCTCTGGAGTGGGGTGGGGTGGGGTGGGGGGTGTTCTGTCTTGCTTTTTTTGTAGAAGAAGCACGTTGCGGCCTCCTGCCGCGTCGCCTGGCTCTTTGAGCGAGATGGAGTATATGGCCTAATGACTAAAAGTTCCTCTATAAAAAGTATACAGCACAGCTCCCTGCAAATTGAGTTTCCTCTTTGTGCCAATTGAGGGTGGTTTATATAGGCTGCGGGGAGTTCCTTTGAACTCTCATTCCAAAAAAACTCCAGATTCCTGGGTCAACCCCCCCCCCCACATACTCCTTTCCTTCTTCTCTCCCACCAATGGTTGAGATAGAGGAAGAGGAGGCTGCTGTCTCAGACACCCAAATTCATGCCACATTGCACATAACGGTCTCTCCAGACAGAATGAGAGAGAGAAAAGAAAACACATGTCAAAATGAGGTTAAGGTGGCATGAAGCAGGTGTTTCTCCTCTCCTTTGTTGGTAATAAATTAGTTTGTTGCTTTATTGGATTAAATTTTCTAATGGTGTTTATATAAGGACAAGGTAGCATAAAGTCATTAGACATTGTAGCACTTTATTTATTTAAAGTGGCGTCTTTATAGAGGCTCATTCAGGATGCCTTAGTTTCTTTACTAGAGAATTTGATAAGACGCTAAATGTTACTAACTTACTCAGATGAAAGCAGTAAAGGTTCAGACTTCAGGGACATGACAGGGAACACAAACAAAAGCGGAAAGGTTGTAATTTTGCAAAAAAGGATGGAGTTGTATGTCTCAAAAAATGGAAAAATCTAAACCCTCTTAACTACATTTTCCAGATACTTGACTCCCATTAATCAAATTTTGAGAGACATAATAGTAATGTCAAGTAATGGTTTAAGATTAATTTCTTCACTAATAAAACACAATTTCCCCCAAAAATATCTCCCATTATTAAACTTTTCACTTCTAAAAGCTCTTATTTTTAAGGGAGGGGGAAACTACAAATTAACAAGGCCTGCTTGCAAATAAGAATTTGCCAAGAGGTACTTGCTGTCTGTCTTTTGTCCTCAGCTATCTTTATTGCCAAAAGCAAATGTTGGCGGCATCCCATGTGGAAGCAAAGGGGGCCTGCATGGATGCCCAGGACTCAGCCAAGTGGCAGCGATTGTTTTCCATGTCGGGGGCATGAAAGCTGGGCTCGTTCTACACTAATCAAAACCCCCAAAAAAGGTCTCCGTATAAATCCCGAGACTTCTTCTTCTTCTTCTTCTTCTTCTTCTTTTTCTTCTTCTTCCTCTTTTACCCCACCCCACCATCTTCACAATTATGCACACACATTGCCATAAATCTAATGCGCTTTCATGATCTGTGGGAGCGGAGTACATAAAACGTGTTTGCCGGATTTGCATACAAACATACTTATTCTAAATCCCCCTCAGAAGTTGTAAATGATTGTCTTTTCCTGAAATACATCTCAGCAAATTGTATTTGGGCATGTTTATGAATCCTATTATGGCATGGGTTTTATCATATTTTGTGGACAGTGATGGCTTCTCCGCATAGCTGTTAAGAAGAGGGAGAGAGGGGCCTTGGGCGATAGACTTTGTCATTTGTTTCAGATGGGCGCTGGATTCCCCTTCATTGCTCCATGACAGGTTCACGGTACCAAGATGGATCTCTGCTACATCCTTGCAAGAGGTGTAATTCAGTAACTACTGTCTGCTGAGTGAAAGAGGCTGCATTCAGCGTTCATTTTGGCCTTTGATGCAACACTTTTGAATGCGTTATTTGGATCTTAACGTGATGCAGTAACAGCAGCAGAATCTCTCTTTGATTGTGGCCTTTTCAGTTTTTACACCCTGTAAACATAGTGACATAATGGAGTGGGATGTTGCATAATAAGGCCACAATAGAGCAGTATTTATCAAGAGCTGGAAAGCTGCTGGGCAGGGAAGAGGAGGAAGACTTTGTTAGCAGTGCCTGAGAGGCTTGGGCTGCCAAAGAGATTATAATATCTCTATGTGCCGTGCCTCCCTGTAGCCACTAAACAGCCAAGGTAAAGTACTGATGGCATATACACTATCTGGAAGTAAAAAACAGACCAGATGCTGATCGTCTCACCTAGATTCAAAAAAGAAAGTCTTCTAATTTCTCTGGTGATATTTACAGAACTTATTCTTTTTGACAATAAATCAAGTGCATTTTGACAATGTCAAATATGTCAAATATTTTTCTCTACTACATTTTGTCCTAATTTTGCTTGTAGGACCAGCTGAGCTCATGGACTCTTGTCAGAATCAGCCATTAATTGGTGGGACAAGTTGTTGAGTGGGAAGGTCATAAACATTTCAAGAGTTATAAAACTTTCATTAAGTTCTCACGATAACGCGCCAGTGAATGACCCTCTTGCACCCTCCCTCTCTTTTTTTGTCTGGGTGGCGTTGAAGAGGGGAATGATTGCGAACAAGCGGCCTCTTTGTGGAGGAGGGAGCCTTTTTCAAACTGTCTCGGCCTCTTGACTCGTCCTAAGCCAGAGATCAGAGCTTGGAAAGTGGCAAAACAAAGGGCCGATTTAATGAGATTGTAAAACAGGCTGAGGAAAAGGAGGGGGTTACCAAATAGCCAGACTGCCAGCTCTGGTCCATTTCAAAAGGTCTTTTCAGGATCTCCTCTAAGCCGTCTCAATATGAGCAAGAGGGGGGAAAAAAAAAATCAAAGGACTCCAAATGCTCTGACAGATTTTGACATGAGGAAGATGTGGATATTTGTCTGCTATTTTCCACACAAAGGGGTTGCATTCCTGAAAAAAATGTGTTCCACATTTCACATGTCAGAAAAGTATTTTTTTTCCCTCTTGGGATTAGAATTCTTTTGATTTAAATCATCAAATAAAAGATGTAATTTCATCTAAATGACTGCAATTTCACTCACATTGATAAGCGATTAAAATACAAATATTTAAACTGGTGGTGACTGAAAATAGATAAATCAATAAAAGAAATCAATTACACTTAAAACAAACACATCTTTGTCTCAGATCAGTGCACTTGGCAAAGGAACAATTTGAGTGAGGAAAAAAATAACAGGTCTGGGTTGTGATCTTAAAAAAAATAAAATAAATAAACCTACCAATTATGATAGTCATAAGGCGAGATTTCTGGTTGTTTACACACACACCCTATAAATAGTACTGGCACACATCACAAAGGAAACAACATTCCCATTCTCGTCCCTGGCTTCTGAGTAACGCCAGCATCACGTTTATCGCGATACATCTGTCACGTATCTTCTCCCCCCCAAAAAATCTCTGTGGAATTAGACCGTTTAACCCCTCCTCAGTTGTCATTAGAGGGAAGGGAGAGGACAGGGGGATGGAAGGAGGGGCAGGGGAGGAGAGGAATGAAAACAAGCCAGAGTTGAGGAGATAACCATCAGAGTCCTAAACCCATTATCTGGCCCCTGTCCACTGTTGAGTGTCAGGAGTCACACCCAGGTCCAAGTTAGCCTGGAGCTGTTGACCTGATGGTCTCTGCTGACATTTCCATTCAGATGAATGGCTCTTCACTGCATGCTAGGAAGTGTCCAGTTTGACCCTTACCTGCCCCAAGATTCCCTCCCTTATTAACTGGGCTGTGGCCCTCTGTCTAACCTGTATTCTATTGCCTATCACCCCCCTCCCCACCTCTGAGGCTCTGAAGGCTGAGCCGTCTTCAGTAATAATGGAGGACAAATGAAGCCAGCCAGCCCTAATGGTGGTGGTTTTTAATGACACTGAGCTTTTGTGCTCTTTTCATTTAGACAAGGAGTGAGAGATGAGGAGGAAAACCACCGCAGCACTGCGACAGTAAAGCTGCAGCAAGCAGCGTGCCCTCGTTTTAAGGTTACAGGACACAGTTAAGTTCCTTCCGTGGAACAGGCAGGCGTGTCAGTAATGGGCTCGTCGGGGCACCGCGCCGTACACAGCTGTTTCTTTTATGTCCTTTAATTTGCTCGGAGGAGAAAATAAAGCATGAGTGTGTCTTTAAGGAGGCCCTTGGACTTGAGAGACCAAATACCAAAAGGACCTTCATAGGTGCACTGTAGTTAACCAATGTAATTAGCAAGAACACAAGTAATCAGTCCAGGGAAGTGTGTCATTAAATGGCATCCCCCCATGATTAATTTGCCACTCGTAACGACGAAATGAACCTTCTCGGTGTCCTTAATGACCCTGGTTAATCTTTTAAAGAAACAGGGAGGAGAGAAGACAGCAAGAGAGAGAGAGATAGTGGAGAGAGAAACTGACAGAGAGAGGGACTACATAGGGATATCAGCTTCTTGCATCAATAGAGGCGTTTGAAGTTATGTAAGTTTGCAACCATAGCCAAGCTGGACTACAGAAATGCCATTTCAAGGGGCTTTGGAGTGGATAAGTAGCAACATACGCATAAACAGATACAGCACACAATGATCTTTTTTCTGTGGGATAAATCCCTTTTTAGAGCTATTAAAGAACAGAGGCAGCACACGGTGCCCAGCATTCGACACCATGCTCTCTAAAGTGGAGGTGGCGAGGAGATTAGTGCAAGGAAAAGAGCCCCTATTATATGCCCTGTTGCATTATTAAACACACCTCTGCGTAATTCATTCTTCAGCGGAGTACATATTTGTCTTGGTAATTTTTCTTAAGCCATGATGAAGCAGAATTAACCATTTGAATTAATCATGGGAATTAACGCTTTGATATCAGTCCGGGGCCCTTGCGTCCAGCCAGCTGCACTGGCCAGGGCCCGCCTGCTTAACACCAGAAGTGCCAAGCATATGCTAGTTGGGAGGAGGAGGGCGGATAGGGAGGCCTGGGTGGGCAGGGAGGAGGTCCCTGTGGAGCCCTTCACAATGAAACACAATATCCTCCTCCTCAGACACGTGCAATGACTTAAACACTCCATTGTATTAAATATGAATGAGGTTCCCCATTGTCCGGGTGCGGGCGAGCGGGGAGACAGTGTTGTCGATTAGCCACATGATTAAGCAGACGACACGGTAGGGGCCACAGAGGTAAATAAAGGCCGCCTTCTGTCATTTCCTTGTCCCCAAGGGGCCCCCGCAAATGGCTTCTCACAAAACTTAGCACAGTTAAAGCCAATTGACAGAAAAAGTGATAATGTATGACTGTGAAAACAGCTGAGTGATAGAAAGGAGGGAGGGAGGAAGAGTAACATGCCAGGAAGTGGATGTGAAGGAAGGAGAGAGAAAGTGAGGAGAGAGGAAAAAAGAAAAGTATTGAAAGGGATGTAGAGAGAAATATGAATGAGGAGAAAAAGACAGCATAGGTAAAGAAGCAGAGTGTGATGAAATATTACAGAAAGAGGAAGGTGACAGAAAGAGACAGGCAACAGAGGGTTGGGAGCTGCAATAAGGCGCGCCTTTGATTAAACAGGGAGGATAATTCAGTCATGCTCCATGTCAGGTGTTTATTATCACATTGTAGCATTTGCATGACACTAGCGCTCGCTTCGCCTGGCCCTCTTTCCTGCCTTATGATTGGCTGACAGGGCATCTGCGCTACTGTTGCAAATCCCCCCCTGTTAGGAGTGCATGAACCCAGTCACGGCTATTCACAGTGGGCCCAATATGTCAAACGGTTATTATCAGCGGCGTTAGCCAAGAAAACAAATAGAGGCAGAGAGCTCTCATAATGAAAGGGAATAAATAGTTTTAATCAATTCTCCTCATTAATCAATTTGGAGCAATATGTCAAAGACACAATCCCAGTTGATATTACTGACGAGTCACACATAATATTGCTCTGTACAGCTTGTAATCACAGGGGATCATTGCAGGTTTATATGCTATTATATTTTGTCCTTCATAGTATTTTATTTTTTGCTCATTTGTTTAACTTTTTTTATTTAGTTGGACACATGAAATATCAACTTTTTTTTACATTGTAAATTTATTTACATAAAAAAAGAGATGGATAAAAACTGATTTCCCCCTGTACTAATTTGCCACTCTTCACCTTGAATCCCCATGTGGTTTCAAAGGCTGTCTTTTGGGGAGTTCCATCACATTGCTGTAACTATGATATCTCCCATTTTAATGATTTCAGGCAGCTAACCTTAGCCAACACTCCTACTTCCCACCCTCCCCCTATACCCCCACCACCACCACCACCACCAGCCCCCTCCTATCCCGTCGCGGGACATTCAGGTAACTAATCTGCCTTTAAATATGTCTTGAAGGAAGCGCGGCTAATTAGTATCGGAATTTACTGCCTTCACTTTTATTGACTTGTCCTACTTCTCCGATAATTAACTAATGAGTAAAGTAATGAGCTATGTCGTTCAGTCGTGCTGTTCAATTAGAGTGCGGAATCAATTATTGAAAATGGTTTCTGATGCTAGCGCAGCCTGGTGTGGTGAGTGAGAGAGCATGCAGAGAGAGGACAGTACTGATTTGGCCAAAATGGACGAACTTTAAAATGTTTCACGGACTTAAATTCAAGCTTCAACCTCCACCTTGTTGAAGTATTGCTTTGCAGACAAGACGTGAGCGTAGAATACAATAGCCTCACCAAATCCTTTTTCAATCATAATAGCCTGTTACATGATGTCACATTTTCCAAATCTTATTATTAATTTGCACTTTCCGAACTGCTGATGAAACACGAACATACACCACACTACATAACCCAATACATAACCCAACACAAGCTTTCCCCTGCAAAACCCAGTGGAGTGGGATGAGGTCTCTCAGTAAACAATGTGTCATTGAGGTAGTTCTGAGCTCAACAAAAACATTGGGTTCATTATAGAAAATTAATTAGAGTAACACACTCCCAAGTGTTTTGGCTGATAATGAACTCTCTATCTTGTCAGGCCAATTTAGTCTGATGCTCTTTGATAATTATGTTTACAGCAAAATCAATGCCCCTTGTGATTAAATATGTTAGAATGACTCATGTGGCTTAATATTATAAGGGAACACAGTAAAGTTGTGTGCTTCACAATAACTATGTTTTCAAAGTTTGAGTTTGATATTCATGGTACGAAAAAGCTATATTTACAGGCCCTGAAAACCAGTTTTCTTACTATGAACAACGCCGTCCAACATGAACACAACAACATTTTTCTGTTAAAGGACAGTTTTAGTTTTACATGAGAGATTTCTGTATTTTTCTTTTTATTCCTTCTTTTGTTCCACTGATTTGAAGTGGGCAGGGCTCAGTTGGAAAAACGTTATGTCACATATTTCCATGCCCCCACTGAATCAGTGTTCAGTAAGGTTTGAATCCAAATATTATGACTAGAATAGAATAGAATAGAATATTAAAACCTTAATAAATAATACTTTCCAATAATTTCCAAACTCTAGCTTTGATTGTTGCTAATTTAGTGATGAATATTTAATGTTATAAAACTATGTTTTCAGGGTCTTTCAGTGCAAGACTTTAAATTTGACATGACAAATTGACATTTCAGTTCTAAACAACTGAATATGTATTGTGCAATCGAATTTCTCACCCCAGCATGTGGTGTTTAAATAACACTTTACTACCGCTTTATGGGAGCCTGGGAAAGAAAACCAGCATCAGTTAAGTATGAGAGGATTTAAAGCATTTGTGGGGTCATGCCAGTACTGGTTGGTGTAACTGCAGTGGCGGAAACATGAATAAAGACAGTTGGAAGTGCTCCCAGTTTTTTATGGCTGAGTCATTGCTTTTAAGAAATGTCCACATGAAGGTACATGCATATTGTGGCTTATGCAACTGCTGTGACAGAGGTGGTAGTACATCTGAGTATAGGTGTGTGTGTGTGTGTGTGTGTGTGTGTACCCTTTAACCAGTGAGCTCCCACTGACCATAAAAACATCTGCTGAAAATTGAAGCATTGAACACACCTGTATTTTTTCCTTAATTAATAATTAATTTAATGATAAGGAGTGGTAGTAAAAATACTAATTAATTGGGTTTTTGCATAACATTAGAAGTGTCAGGTTTTATCAAATAAAAAAAAAGGAGAGCACAAGCATATAGAGAGGGAAAGGGAAAGAAAGAGGGGGGTTAAAGTCCTGCAGAGAGAAAAGGGGGTAGAAGACATGAGAATCCCACCGCAGTGTTTTGGCGGTATCAATATTCTATTAATATTCACAATGCCAGAGGTCCCGGCTGGTATGCCAGTCAGTGCTGAGCCGATGTGACAGGCTCCCAGAAAGATGCTAAAGCCAAGGACATTAAATTCCCCCTGACAGCAACCTTGGAGACTGTCCCAGGCACGCGTCGCGTTGACTGCGGTAAATCAGAGAAATAAACTCAAAAGAACATAATGGAGTCGGCTCTCATCATTATTATGACAAGCAGGTTTATTTAGTGTACAGTTGCCTCTCCTTCCACTGCTATGTGTGAGAGCATGTGTGTGTGTGTGTGTGTTTGTGCTTGCCTTGCTGAGCTCTAACAAGACAACCAGGGGTGACTGTCAACTGTCACAAATTCCTGTAAGCCAAAGCTGCCGTTGGACTGTACATGTAAACCCAGAAGATTAGAATGAAATCCACTCTAATTTGGTGAGGAAACCACACTCATAAGCAGCAAATATACATACTATGGCAAAATACATTAAGCAAGTGCACTTGAACTGTTTACTCATAGATTAAGGAAACATGTAGTTAAGTCAGTTTTACATATTCAGCATGTGTGCACTCAATAAGAACCTTAAACCAAATGTGGTTACCCAAAATCTTTATTTATTCCAATTCTCTCTGACAATTGAGAAGTCCATTTAGTGTTTTGTGATTTTTAGATATGGCATTTATAAGTCAAATATACATAGTGATATATATACTCTAGTATGGATTTCACAGCTAGCACTGCTGGAACAACACACAAGTTCAACCTCTGGCCATATTCTCATAGATCCAAGATGACACATTTCTCTATAATTCCTCATGTAGCGTACAGTATGCAGATTATGTGCTATATGTTTTTAGAGATGGGGATAACCCTCAGACCTCCCTGCCAACTACATACTGTATTTGTTCTTCTGATTACATCCACAAAATGAGAAATAAAACAACAGCTTATGGCACAGCAGACAGCCTGAAGCCAGCTATCTAGGGGCCCCCTATCATCTGTGTCTTCAATTCCACCTCTTTTATAGAAGCCTTGGCCAAACCTTATCATCATTGCTCCCATTTGAATAGTATTACAGACATGCCGGCCAGGGGAGATGGAGATGTCATAAAACATTGTATTGATTTTTTTTTGCTAGTTGTCGTCATACATTAATATCACCAAATAACTGTACGGCTCCTGTTTTAAGCGCGGCTTTTGTGGAACGTGTCACAGTTTTCTTCTCCCCCCTCAATATGTCGTAACAGATTCTGGTGACGTTATCTTTCCGGTACAGCGTGACTGACCCTTTTGCATCTTGTCAGGCTTCTCAGAGAAAGGCTTTTTTGACATGCACAGCCACGTTGCAGCAGGATTTGACGTGGCATGATGAACAGTAGACTTTTACTGTGGGTGACCTCCTAGTCCTAACCAAGGACTGTGGCGCAGTGGGTGTATTGGAGTGTATGCATGTGTACATAAAGATACATGCCTGCATAGGGACATTCATGCATATTTTTGTGAGGATGCTGAGAATATATCAGGACATATGCCTGTGTGTATCCACTTGCCGTGCCAGTGTATGTCCTGATGTGTGTGTGAGCTGTGATGTTCTATAATGACAGATTCACACCTTCACGAGACAGCACCAATGTCCACACGCTTAGGCTGTTGTCCCCATTCCCCCTTCGCCTCTCCCAGATCCTTCTCTTCAAGTCGCCTGGCGTGAGCAGGCGACAAGCTCTCTGGAGGTGTGAGTGTTTTTGTTTACCTTTAACTCTAGTCACACACATTCTGTCAGGAGTCACTCACATGGACTGGATAGAGATTGAACTGGGAGTGAAAGGACTGCAGTGTGTGTTGGTGTGTGAAAGACTATTAGTCTGTACATATATACAAAACACACGTTATTTCTTAGGTTGTTCATTTGTGTGAGTGAGCGTGTATTACTCATGTTGTGGGGACATAAATCTGTACAGTCACATTGTGGGGACTCGCCTTCCTTTTGGGGACAGAACACCAAGTCCCCATAACGTAAATCATCAAATTTTAGGGTGGCGACTTGTTTAAGGTTTGGGTAAAGTTAGGTTTGGGTTAAGGTTAGGTTTAAAAGAATGTGGTCTAGGTTAGCCAAGTAGTGGGTATGGTCTCCAGGAAATTAATGTAAGTCAATGTAATGTCCTCTTAAGTGATGGAAACACGACTGTGTGTGTGTTTGTGTGTGTACAAGAGTTAGTGTAGGTCAATATACCAATTACTCTTCAGTTGGCATGGCTCCGTCACAGCTTCCTGTCTTCACTTTCACCAGCAAGAACCAAACAACCCAACTACATGCACACACAAACCAACAAATGTACTGCTCACTAGCATTGTTCTATTCAAAAACATTCTCTCATAACCTATACACTACATGCAACCTCCTCCTCCCTCTGCACCCCCCCCCCAAACAAAATTCAGCACAAAGTCGTGACACAAAGAGGCACCAACGAGGAAGTCAGCACAAATACAAATCGGAAGGGGTCAGCATATGTCCAGTCAGCGTACGACACCTCGTAAGACAACTGTCCCAACCAAGCAGATTGGGTCTCTCCTACAGCTTCGGTGTGGTGTGGCGTGCAGCTGTGTGTGTATGCATGTGATGCACTTTATTGTAAAGTGTGTGTGTGTGTGTGTGTGTGCGCACTCACCCATGTCACGTACAATACCACACAATTGAAGATAGGGCAGAATAGCAGGAGAGCTGCATGAGCAGATTTGGGTGTTGCCCCCAGGGTGTGTGTACTGTAATATCCATAAGTAGTGACATGACAGGCCTTTGACCCGTATTTTTGGGGGGCTTCATTATACTTCAGGAGCTTGTTTAATTCATAAAAGAAGCTTGCTTATGAAATCTAACTCTTGTACACTGCTAAAAAACATTGGGTGTTTTGAAGTGACAGGACCAAAGCTGACCTGAACCATACAATGCATTTTTGTCCTTCGTGCCTCATACTGCATCTATTCTGTGAGCCTGGATATTACCCAAAAACACAAAGTGCAACTTGCAAAAACTACTCGTGTGAGTAGCACACACGACACGATGTTGACACTCACGCACACCAGACCAAACTGGAGCTGGTTTGGTCTGGTGTGCGTGAGTGTCAACAAGCTTTTGAGAGCCTTAAACTGTGTTGTACTCATGTTCATTCTGCCCCAGATTTTTCTTTACCCTTCAAGCTTGAAGTTGACCCCAGTGCGGCTGGGGCAGTTCTCCTGCAAGGCAGCGACCAGGGCATTGACCATGCTGCGAGTTACATTTCCCCCCTCTCTCTGCCTCTCTGCTTCACACTCTCCTGGCCTGGTCCTTCTCCAGGTGCCATCAATAAATAGGCTTCCACCTGTGGGTGTCTGTCCAACGCCTCACTGGCTGATCTGAGGGAACAAATATGTATACAGTTGTGTAGATAAGCAAGTTAGGTATTTTGTTTGGGATTAGTTAGGCCAAGTTTTGTTTTGTTAATTTAATTTACTTTCGCACAGTCACTTTGTCCTGTGCTCCCCCACGTTTAGAGTTTTGGTTGTCATGTTACTGTCTCCGCTTCCCCTAGTCCACCTCGGGGACGTAAGACTCATGTTACTCTAATAAATAAAAATTAAAATGATTATCTGACCTCTGTTATACCTGAAACATACTACTACCTTGTATAAAAATTAATATGGCTTAATTGTGTTGCTGAATCATTAGCAAACGCCGAAAATGTTATTTACAGTGAAAACATATTCCAAACACAGAAAATATGCAAGTGGTGTCACTTGAGGCAGTGTTGGTTGGGACTATAAGTTATATATAAGTTATATGTGCCTCATCTTTGCATGAGCCTACATTAGCCACTACTAGCATAACACACCGAATCTCTGACTGAACTGTCAGCAATTGAGTTGCGTTGTGGGTAATGTAGGCACCAGGTTTTGCCAAGGAAGAAGAATTGGTGGAAGGAAAACGGCCATCTCATCTGGTTCTGCTGCATCGATTTTTAGCTTCTTTTTTTTATAACTGTCCATCGTGAGTCCCACAATGTTAATGCTATGTCTTGATATTAAAGTCTGAGTCATCACTTTGACAGTGGTACAGTGAAAACACAACATCACTGACTGCAGCACACTACAGTCATGGATGTGGTTCCCTATTTGTTGTTCTATATTTGTTGTGTTCTGCCTTCCGCCACAGCCACTGATCCATCCAAAGTTAATCACTCCAAACAGCATTACAATTAGTGCAGTTTGGAGTCAAACATCCATCTCCTGGTCTATCTATCACCATTTTTTCTCTATGTGGTAATATTCCCCAATTAAAGCATTATTGTAGCCTACTTCATCAAGGGCTAAAGTAATCAAGATTAATCTCAGTGAGCTGACACGCGCTGTTTGCTAAGGAACACACAGAACAATTGCTCTGGGCGAGCATCATTAGGAAATGCAATAAAATTAGGCAAACTGATTATATTTCAGAACTGGGGAGCAAAATAAAAACACAATTTGGGGAGGGCTTCAATTATGGTGGCTGCGCTTGCTTGTTTGAACATCAGCCATTAAACCACTTTACAGTTGTAATGCTCGGGCACAAGTTTGTTGCGTGTGCGTGTGCGTGCTCATGAATGTATACAGTAGGTGCCTGGGAATGTGTGTTTTTCGTGTACGTCTCTGCATTCCTGTAGATGGTATATGCATGTGTGTATTTTTCTTCATGTTTGCGGATTTCTGTGTTGGTGGGAGGAAGGTTGGTGTTGCTGGTGGTGAGGAGGAGCCAGCCTGTAGCCACATACACAGGCTTCCAGCCAGCTATTGACACTAACTTGGTCTTAGCCAACGGCTGCAGCAACCATTTTAGGCTCTGTTGTCAATTGGTATCTAATAGGGGTTAAGTGTTTTGAATTCTGTCTTTTGAGGGGAAAAAAAAAGCCACCGGAAGGCAAGTTTTCATTTAATTATAGCTCAGATGGGAGATGGAATATATGTGTTGCTTACTGTGTGTTTGGTGTGTATTTTCTATATATGTGTATGTGATTGCCACACTGCACTTGCATGTACCTAAGTGTGAAATTCTATAGGCACGTGTGCTTTGTTTATTTATTTGTTCCTGCCTTCAATAGCTTGCTGGTGAGGTATACCAGGGCAATCTATTTATGTCATTCATGGCCACTCAGTAGTGAACAATACTCTGAAACACACACTGTGATTTGCCGGTTAGCAGTGAAACCGTTTTAAATGCTTATTAATCTTGCCTGGGGCCAAACTCTTCCTCCTCCTTCCCCAAAATGAGAAAATGAATGAAAATACATGGAAATATGAAAAATACCTTATCTTATCACCGTGTGGAGGTAATATTGTGTGATCCCTCGCTGAAATAGCTCTGAACATTCCATGAATATTTTGAATATTCCCTTCGCCTGCGTTTGAATTGATGTACAGCAGGGCGTATATGCATTCATGTCGTCTGTCCCGTGTCACACGTCACCCATATCAACAACATTTTCCCAATCAACTCTGACAAGAACGGCCACTTTCCATTCATTTAGATTGGATGAAGGAATAAAATGAAACAGCCTTATTGTTTTTCCTCTACACGTACGTCCTGGACCCATAGCTCAGATTACTGTACCTGGCGACAGATAGAAGCTAAGATGAACTGACTGACATAAGTGATAACAGGCAGAATAGAGGTACTGTGTGTCTGTATTCAAAACCCCACAGTTTCCCTCAGGTGTGGTCCCTATCACACTTGCTGTGTGTGTGAGAGAGAGAGAGAGAGAGAGAGATAGAGAAAACTGAACCAATAGATGTAGTTGTACTCACCAGATGACTCTCTGACCTTTGCTTGACAGAAATAAATAAAGAAAAATCAGGATAGAATGATGGTGTATTTGGGCATCCTTTTAATTTCCATTACTCCGAGAAGAAATGTTGTCTCTTACAATGATTAAATAGCCTTGTATTTGGTGCCATTGTACAGTAATTTTGAAAAGAATCTCTCTGCTCTAACAGATTTATTTAAAATGTATCTAAAATTTAAACATGAATGATATTTTACACTGATCCACTCCCATTGGTCAGTTTTTGACCCGCTGAATGGCTTTCTTGAATATTGTAATAGCCCATTTATTGGGGTCAATTTGATATTTGCAGGCCACGTATGGATGAGAACTCATCAAATCAATACAATAACACACACATACGCCACTATGCGATATTCATTGTTCTGAAAACATAATCAATATGCTCATAAAAAATCAGGACGGCCTCTTGGCACTCCATGACCCTCTTGCTTCTGATTAACCTTGTTCACATGACCTGTGCCTATAGAGCTTATGAATTATAAATGCACTTCATTATCATTGTCCAATCGTTAAGGGATATCATACCCTGCATGTAAGTGTTTTGCTTTTGTCCCAACTGGGATGATTTTCTCCCTCATTGTTTTTCCAGGGGTATCATATGCAATTTGTCCTCTTTCTTCTTCTCTCTCTCCCTCCTTTCTGCATATTGCCAGACCTCCGAGGATGGGGCAATAGAAGACGGAGGCGAGAAGGAGAGAAATAGTTAACAAACTCTGCAAATGATTGATGGGCTAATTTCAAGCCCTGAATAAAGCAGTTTCCGAAGTCTGTTGATTCTCCATTTATTAGGTAATAGAAACATTTATCAAAAAAGTCACATTTTTTGCTTAAGCAATAATTGCATTTTTAAGCCCTCATTAGGCCTTCCATGCATACATAATCCAATTGAATAAATACAGTGTTGGAGTGAAGAATTAATACCCCTCCTATATGGTAAACTGAAACTTGGAGAATCTGCAGCTTGACTCCTGTTCACATGGAACAGTGCAGTGAAAAACACTTTGAGGTAAAAGTATAACTTATGTTCTACCACACCCAAACCCTGCCTTAATTTAATATTTACTACGACTATCATTTTCCTTGTTGCAGTGGTCAGAGCACAAGTATACCTTTCATTGAAATGAGGGGCTGTGTTGCATGTATTTCAATGTATTTGAATGCACTTATGTCTGCACTTGTTTGTGCTACGCACGTTATGTCTGTTACTAATTGTATGTATTTTATATGGCAGCCTTTATGTCCAAGACAAATTCCCTAGGGACAAAATAAAGTAATCTTGAATCTGATGGAGGGCGAACAAACCACAATTTAACTTTTAACCATTTTTGCAGACTGGCATGAATCTACTGTACTGTATTTAATCTGTTATGATATAACCCAGCAAACATTTTCATGTTGATTTTGAAAATGAACGTCAAAAATCATGGCATAAATGATATCTGAGAAGACATCTGTAGTTGTCCATGGCTACTAAATGTGTGAAAATGAGACTTGTATACATTTGTCATATTAATCCAAACAATGTTAATGAGCCACATAATGAAAATTAAGATTTTTTTTAATGTCCATTAAGATTTGGAAATAAGGAGAGAAATGCATAATTTATTTTCTGACACTTAGTTTTTGTTAATATTGCTGGTTATATGTCTCATGATGATCACAGAGTGCTGCATCTCAACAGTAGCTGCACTGTACATCATGTGAATGAGGGTTTCCTCTTTCTGTATCGCCTGGCCAGGGTTTTCCACTTTATCTCCTACCAGCCTACTGTAGCTTTAGCCTTTTGCGTACGTAGCCACATCAAAACAGCAGTCATATCTTGTTACCTGGCAACGGTCCCACTAGCTGGCTAAGGCTGCTGTTCCAGCAGAGAGAGCCAGTTTTAATCACCTAGCAAATTTCCAGCACTGAAAACAGACAGGGCCTCAGCTTAATCTTGTTAGCACGATGAGGCCGTTTTCAGATATCATTGCTAATCAAATCATCCCAAAGGCTTTGAGCTCGTGAGACGTGGTAGTAGTGGTGGTGGTGGTGGTGGTGGTGGTGGTGGATGCAGCAGATGTGTGTGTGCGTGGAGGGGGGAGGTGATGAAGCGGGTGTCTGTGTGTGTTTGTGTGAATGCATGTATGTGTGCATTCATAGGGAAGAGGGGTGGTTTGAAAAACATACCAAGGAGTAGAAACACTAAAGAGGGGAGGAATAGAGCTGACTTTTAATGACCACGTTCCTCTGCACACCAACACAATACACTTATAAGCACCCATATACCCTTGTATATATGTGCATGCATACTCATCATCGAAACCAACACCCCCCTCCCCTTCAAACTCCTTCTTCGGTCGCGAGCTCTCACTTCAATTTGAAAGGCTCCTACACTTCTCCCAGTAGATAACCTGCATTTTTTTTTATAGCCCAGAGCCACTCACCAGCACCCAGAGAGACTCCCAAACCCAGGACCCAGGAGAGCCCGCACAACAGAGAGAAAAGGAGAACAAAGCCAACCTGAAAAGTCTTAAAAAGTTAAAACGTGTACTTTGGTAGCCTCGGCCTACCTATTGCGGCGGCGCTGATCCGACCCCAGGGAGACTGACAACACCGCAGAGAAAGAGGGAATACAGAGGAGAAAGAGAAGAAGTGGGCCACGGCAACCCCAAACTCTTCTCTTCTTCTATTTTCCATATCTACACGCACGCACACATATACATACGCAAGGGTTTGATACAGTATGTGCCCGAGCTGATGGTTTTGTTACTGTTTTGCAATACCAGTGTAGTCCAACTACTCTCTGCATTAGCATATCCAGCTTTGAACAGTACAGTGAGTGAGAGGCAGGAGCTGTAAGATACTGTACACTGAGCGAAACACGTTTAACATTTAAATGTAGTGATTGTGCCGAGGGATTTGCACATGCTGTCACAACTTGAATTTCCTTTTACAAATCTCCCAGAGCACACTGATATTGTGTAGTGACATAAGCACATGCCTTATGCTGTGTGCATGTAAGTTGCAGTGGAATATCTTAAATTCCTGGATAAAGATCAGTCATAGTTTCCTAAAAGTCGAAATAGGCAAAAATGTATGTTGGCTGATTGGGAATGGTATTTTACAAACCTCCATCTTTCCTGAGTAAACTTGTGTGGAACAGTTCCTATGATACTTAAAGGAAACGATGGGAGTGATAATGAATCAACATGCTCAACCTCAGTTGAAGAGGAGTACTCATGATTTTTGGATCATCAATTTGAGCCCATAATCCATACATTGCAGAAAAAATATTCAGTTCCCTCTCACCTACAGTATAGCCACAGCTAACCCCAGTTTGTCCCTCTCATGTATTACCATTACATTCAAATCACAGAGCTAAGCATCAGTTTTTCCAAAAAATAAATACCCAGTGTTCTTGAATTCTCTATTAACACTTTCTTCTGTTTTGAAGGTATTGCCAGAATCCCAAAAGACTCTTCTAACTATCTGGATAACATAATAAAAGAGATTTTAAGCGCATTTCTGCCCAAGTTGTGCCACTGTTTCCTAACCCTAACAGTAAAATGGTAGCCGGAAATAACATATGCCCTTGCTCAATTTAAACAAAAAGAAACAAAATTAAAAAGCTTTATTATCAGTTATATTTTTTATTTTCTGTTTTCATATAAAATAATGTGTTTATTTTTTTCGTGTCATACAAAACAAGCAAGGAAATATGTTAGGAACAAACTGGGTATAGCTGCAGCTATTTAAATTATAAATAATGACATTAAACTCCATTAGTCAGACAAGGAATCACTCTGCAATTAGCTGACCTGTGGCAGCATGCTGCCAGCTGCTTCATGAATACAACTGTTAAAGAATAGCTTATTTCAGATTGAGACAAAAAAAACAAGTGCTTAAAAGTGCTCAAATCAATATGTGAAGCACTATTAACAAATCTAATCACAGTTTTAAAAAGACTGACTGACGAATTTCACTCATGGAATGATCACCCTCATTTCATCATCTCATCACAGGGATGACTGATGAATCACTTTCACTTCTTCAGTACAACATAAAGTCGAATGTTTCTTAATGACGCCTTTCAGATGTCATCAAACTTCCATGTGGAGAATCAGCCTTTATGGTTCGTCATGAATCACCAATTAAGGAAACTCCAACACAAGGTCTCATAATTTCTAAGGGATGACTTGACATCAAATGTGGCAATTTATTGCCCACAGTGTGGCAATTTATTGCTCTCGCTAAACCTGTTGTTGGGCCTTAAATCATTGACCTTAAGTGTCAGAAAACCCTGTTTGATGAGTGTCAGCGGTGACAACAAGCTCGGAGCGTTCCTCCTTTACAATAGCGGGGGGTGGATAGCACTAGTGTGTATGAATACACACACACACACACACACAAACCTCCTCCTCCCTGTTATTAAATTTGCCTGTTAATTTTCTCTAAGGGTTTGGTGTAATTAATGGACCAGTTTAGAACGGCCAGCGAGACCCAAGCCGCCATCACTATCCTTGTCCCTGCAGTCAGTCATGAAGGGCCACTCCAGAGGCCCACCAGGGTCCCCTCAGCACGGGCGCCTGGCCCTGTCAGTCACATGCCCACCCTGGGACTGGGGCCTGTCCATCAGGAATGGAGTGATGGAAAGATGGAGGCAGGGAGGGACAGTAGCCTATGGTTGGCTATGGCAGTGTTCCCCTCAAGTGGCTATGGTTGTGCTCATTACTGCCCATTTACATTTCATCAGCAGGCTAGCTAGCCCTGCGCTGTTAGCACCACCGACTCATTAGCACTGAGGGGGGGGGGGCAAGAAAGGAGGGAGGAAGAGTGAGGTGTGCAAAGGCCTCAGGCTTCCAAGATCTAAAATACACCAGAGGGAGGTTTCAGAAAAAGAGCAGAGGGAGAGAGGCGGCTAGACAGAAACACATGGGTGGGGGGGTGGGGGGTCAGCCATTGTGCCTGCGTCGGATCAGATAAAACAGAGAGGAAAGGAGGAGGGATTTAAATCGATATGTAATAATGTCCAGTGCTGTCTCTGGCCCTGCCCTTTCCTGGATGAGTAAGAGCATGAGAGTCTCTGTCAATGGTTGGCAACATTTACACACAAACAAGTGATCTGGTCTTTGTGGTGTGCATCCCATCTCCCCATACCTATCTGTGGAAACATGATGTCACGCTCCAAATCTGGTGATTTTGAATTTTTTCAGATAAGCTGAACGATTAAGTTTCCTTTTGGGTTAACAAAATACTTCTGCTTGTTAAGCTCAACAAAATCATTTAAAAACCCAGTGGATCTGAAAAATGTGTTGTCACAAAGCTGAAAATGGGCTTCTCTTAGACCATGAAAAGTTAACAATGGACCAGGAACAATTTGTCCCAGGACAATAAATAAATACCTGTACTGTATGTCTGACAGCAATGATAAGGGTCGCATCTATGACAGAATGTTAAAAATCTGATTTCATGCTCATGTGCAAATTCACTGTTAGGTGTCATTTTAGGCCTCAGACCTGACAGAAACATTTACAGAAACATGGTCTCAAATATTTGCTAGATATTCACAAGACTTTTGGTTTTTCACTGTGTGGTTGACTCCATACAAATGCAATTTGCCCTGAAATATACTAAAGAGGTAAACTAAGATCACATTTTCTGTACACACTGGTACTTCATGTTGGAAAGAGGGTGTAAGTGTCATTCTATTTGCATTAGATTTTAAACTGCACCTTCAGCAGCAATAAATTATTGCTAGAAATCTATACATTACATTACAACCACTGACAATTTAATTTGGGGTTACCTACTGAAATTTGCTAATAAAATATGGATATATAGTAAGTTTTAAAAGCAAGCTCATTGTGAATTAATAATGTTAATGTGCCCAGTGCACAAGTAAATAAGTAAAGCACAAATTATGATGAAAAAAATACAAAACAATACAAGATTACAAAGGAGAAGTATAGAGAGATGCTCACAGAGATACAGGTCTGCAAGAAAGCGTTGTGAGTGCATGTTTATAACAATTATACTCATATTAGAATGAAACCAGCACCACCGCAGCATTCACATGGAAAAAAAAATTCTGAATTCCTATCAATCAGGCAGTATATGCTTTTGCTTTCCATTGTAACATGTTTTAATGCTGAAATGTAGTAAGAGCATTGCATTTAATGAGCAAAACACTTGATAGCCAGATTTCATAATTCCATCATTACACATACAAAAAAATCAATAAACAATGCATGTACAACACAGTTTTAACTGTGCCAGAACATTTGTTTATCAAGAAGTGAAGTATTGTGCTCACGTTCAGTATCCAGTCTCACCAGACACCGGAGACTTGGCTGGGTGGTGAAGTACATGAGGGTTGGTGGGGGTCAGAAAATCCTTTGACTATCAAACTACAGACACCAAAGAAAGAGAGAAACAGTGACAAAAAGAGAGGTGGGGGTGGGGGGCAGAGAGAGAAGATGTGTAACAGGATATGAGATTAAATACACTATGTCTGCCCTCTTCTGGTCACCACCGCCACCATCCACACTGACAGTCCCCTCTGAGGGGGAGGGGATTGGGGTGTAGCGGGGTCCGAAAGGGGAGGAGGGTGAAGATGCAAGACGCAGAGGGACAGAAATGCAGAGGAGGTGATGAAAAGCAAGAAACAGATGAGGAGGAAAGAAGGCATGGTGAAGAGCTTCCTGTACTTGTAAACCACTTCTCGCACAGCAGACTTCTAAAACAGATGATATATTTGTCTAAAAATAACACTAAAATCACCAGGCACTTTCCACGACCATTTGTTATTGTGTGTAACCCTCATCATAACAATTAAAATTGTTTGTTTGTGCTGTGGTTATTATCCTATTCCCTTGTCACAAGGAAATTATAATTTAATATTATGTACCTCATTTACTGTTAATATTAATCCAATATCATGTGAAATGACATTTCCAAGTGACTAAAAACTCCATGATATTCAAAATGTAATTAAACAGTGCCGCCATATCCTGCTATTTTCATGATTATTAAACCAATGGCTTGATTACGGGGAAAAAAGAAAATAACAAAATGGAAATGGTTTGCCACTGTTTCTTGACTGACAGCATTGTTTCTAATCTCATTAGCGACAGGAAATTGACTGCAAATGATGAGTGCACATTCCTAATATTACTAATTTACTTTAGCGCGCCGGGTGTTTCTTCAGCACCCGGTGTGTATTTGTTAGCCATAATTGCCACGGCTCTGACAAAAGGACGGTCGGTGAATGACACATCTACTGGGTGTGTACGTGCCTCTGAGTGTGTGTATCCATGTGTGGGGAGGTTTACGTGCGCTTGTGTGCATGTGTGTTTGTGCAGGAGCTGCTCGTGAGTCTGTGTATGTGTGAGTACACATACTCTGGGTTTATGCATAAATGTGTGTGTGTATGCCCCCATGGGGCCCACCTCTGCCTCTAGGTGCTATTGGGGCAGGTGTGTAGCCAACAGGCAGGAGTGATGGCTAGTTAGCCAACTCAGAGGTGAGAGGTTTAGTCTTAGAAGAGCTAGTTAGTGGTAGGCAGGATTAAGCTCTGTATGTCAATAGCGGATGACTCCTTATTCTTCTGTGCTGGTTCAGGTTTGTTTGGAAACATTCAAAAATTGGTCCCACTGAGGTGCACACAGTTTGTGCTTATATCTAGGCCTTGGGCAGCAATCTGAGGCAATGTGCTTTAGATGGGAAATTCTGTCAACAATTATTATAATGTTTCTTTTGGCCCCGATTATTCACAGGCCCTCATTTGAACATTATTCACAAACAATGTATTTGATTCTACATCCTTGTGAGGGTCAATATAGGACATCTCAACTTTATGAGGAAGCTAGCCTAAGTTAAAATTGCACTTACTAGCTTATTGCAATCATGATAATAATCATGTTTCTATAAAATCAAATGAACATCTTGAAAACTAAACCCTCTTTTAGCATACATTTTCAAACTAATAATAGTGCTGAAATAGACAAACAGTCTAACTGAAAAAACAGCACTTTGCTTGTTTTTTCAACTTGTGTATGAACTTGCTATATTGTTTTCATTCATGCCAGTTTCCCTGTAATGTCTCCTTGGCCAGTGTAAAAGAGATGTCAGTCCCATTGTGACATATGGGTAAATAAAGATTAAATATGAACGAAAAAGTGAAAATATCGATTTGGTACAGGTTTTTCTTTTCTGAGAGTACAGTTACATGTTTGATGCCATAGTGAGTTGCTGTGCCAGGGAGTACCAGCAGGTCTGTGTTTGTGTCGGTCCATGGTTTACTATGTTTTTGATACTGTGCCAGTCTGTGTGTAAGTGTGCCAGTGAATGAGTGCATCCACCTGCTTTTGTGTTTATCTGTCTGTTTGCGTGTTCATATGTGCACTGTACATGTCTGGCTGATTGTGCATGTGCCTGCTCGCCTTTGTGCATGTGTTTGTGCTTGCCTGCCTCTCTCTGTATGTGCGTGTGTGTGTGTGTGTGTGTGTTCCCCTGGGCTTTCAGGGTAAGCCTTCGTGGCCTTGTGCTCCTCATCAGACTTTGTGTCTGGGGGCATGGCTGTAGGGTGGGCCTCCACCGCGGGGACCCTGGGACCGATGGGGGGACAATAACTGCTGCCTCATAGCTGCGAGGAAGGAGACAGATACTGCATGTTTGAAAAGAGGGGGAAAAAAGAGCATGAATTTTGTTTGCTCTCCCATTTTTGTCCTTTTTCGCTCCTCTCCATCCTTTTTGCCCTAATCCGAGCTCCTTCCTCTCCGTAAGGATCTACAAGGAGTTTCACAAGATATCACCTTTCACAAGATTGTGTTTTCTGTGTGTGTGTGTCTTATTATATGTGTATTTTAAAGGAATCTTCTGTCAACACTTCTTCATCTGCCTGGTCACATGATCTGGGTCTGTCACACAGCAAGGCAGGGTTTTTCCTGTGAAAGAGCTCCGGAAGGATAAACCTTACCTTTCAAAAACCAAATAACACAGTATCCCTACATTTATCACTCAAGTATTGAGAAGGTTGGGGTGGGGGGGTAACACATTGTTGTTACTTGCTTTTGCAAAACTGCAACTATGAGCTGGATTGCTAAATAATTGCCTTAATTGTCATTTTGAAAGAAATCCCATATCCTATCTTATCTATTTTCCATTTTCTTCTATTTTTAAATAACCAATCAACTAATCACCAACAACCTAATGATATTTGTGTTTTTCATTAACCATACCATTTACCATGACCATTTTGTTCCATTGCCATACGGTTAGAGGACTTTATTGCTGCTCCAGGTGTAATATATTACATGTCAACACTGTGTATTGATCCCAACCTAAGTTTTGGTAGACAGGAGCCACTTGTTATGTCTAAACTAAACAATCACGTTCAGTATTTTATAAATCATCATAGTAAGTCTTTCCCCTCATGATTTAAGGTTTGGATGTATAATTCATGTACCATGGACATGCAACAACACAAACACAGAACTAAATGCCACATTGCTAAAAAAAACTATTTGCCAAATTCTCAATTTGACCTCCTATTCGCTAATAGTTTCTTTGTTGTTGTTTCTAAACAAATAATCTACAGGCAGTTGTTCTTACTCTCTGGCATGAGAAATGACTGTTGCTAATGATGTTCTATGCAAACAACGTAATAAGGCAGGTTAATCAGGCCGGCCTGATTTTCTGTTAGCTTTGTTTACTCAGTCTGCAAGGACTTTGGGGGCTAGTTTCATCTTAATAACAAAGGATCAGACTCAGTGCTCTGACATTTGTTGCTGAACTCCACGATGGGAGCCAGTGGCAAACTATGATATACTGCACGGGATGTTCTTACTCTACTGAGAAGAGCCGTGTCAGTGACAGGCCAGAGATAGAACATGAGATAGAACACGATCGCAACAAACATCTTGACAAAAAAAGAGTTTTGAAACATGATAGGTGATAATGTGAATGAGTGAAGCATAGCTCTAAAACAATTGTGTTGAAACCTTATATGTAAAATGATTGCTCTGCATTATACAAGCTGTCATAATCTAAAAGATCACTTTAGTCTGTCTACCTGACTGTTTCAATATTCACTCTCATGCCATGACCTCATTTAATTATCTGTCTTGTCAGTATCTACACAGCTTTTTGTTACATGTTGGACGCAACATTTGTTGTTGCTCCTTGAGTTTTGAAAGTGTTTCAAAAGTAACACAATTACACATCCCTGCTCTCTGACACATGGCAGATTCAGCCGCACACTCATCAATTCTTCTTTATGCCGCACCCTGCCGGCTTCACAATAGATTCCAAATCTCAACCGGTGACTTCACCTAGATCGGATTTCCTGCTCCCCTCCTTCAATGGGAAGAAAAGTAGATTTAACCTTTGACCCCTGGGTTCTCTTGACAGGTGTCACACACATCAACGCTAGGTAAGGTTCAACTTCATGCATAGTTCTGTGTTTCTTTTAATACCGGAGACAAGTACTTTACTAAAGTCTAAGCTGCAGCAGAACAGGTTCAGTGACATGTTATGATCGTACACATCTGGGATCACGAGAATTTGAATGCCTGGATGAAACATTTAAAACTTTTCAAACTACCTCTAATGCTTGTGTAATTTGACTTATGTCATAAATATATTCCCAGAATCTACACTATTCTGTTCATTTGTAGTTTACTCTCCTCTTTACTCAAGTTTATATTTGTGTTTGGTGTTAATATATCGACTCCCAGAAAAATACTTTCAAAAACAAGCAGGCACTGACATTTAAAGGAATCATTTGAAATTTGGGGAAATATCTGGATGCTTATTCGCTTCCTTGCTGAGAGTTAGAGGAGAAGAGCGATACCACTCTCATGTCTGAATGCTAAATATGAAGCTACAGCCAGCAGCCAATTAGCTTAGCTTAGCATTGAAACTGGAAATAAGGGGAACCAGTTAGCGTGGCTCTGTCCAAAGGTAACAAAATCCAGTAAGTGTTCAATTGAAGTCTGCGATGTTATGGGGGGTTATGTATTAGACTATTTCTAATCAGGTGCAGTGACTTTCTGGAGTCTCAGTAGGTTGCCTGGCAACCTCAAGGTGAAGACAACACTCCAGGAGGTCACTGCACCCAGCAAAAAAATAGTTTTGTACATAACCTGCCATAATACCACAAATCGTAATTTTTACATTTTGCTTTTTGTACAGATTAAACAACGACAAATAACATGTTAATCATTTGTGCTTTATTGGCACTGGTAGGCAGATTTTGTTACATTTGGACAGAGCCAGGCTAGCTGTTTCCCCGTTTCCAGTCTTTATGCTAAGCTAAACTACTATTATAAACATAAACTAATATATTTAAAGGACAGATATGTGATATGAGAGCAGTATTAATCTTCTAACTATCAGCAAAAGTGAAAAAGCGTATTTCCAAAGTGTCAAACTGTTGCTTTAAAGCCTGGTTACATAGGGGGATAAAATATTATAGTGATTTAACACATCTGCGTGTGTGAATGTGACCAGTATCAGCCTAATATTCATTACCACTGCAGTTTTCCATGGAGTGACGCAGCAGGAGTTCCTCCATGGTCTGTCTTGTCAGGGAGCGAGGGATGAGAGGCAGCAGGGAGTGTGTGGGTGTGTGCACGCATGCATGCGAGTCGGTAGGTAGGGGTGGGGGGGTTGGTTGGGTGCGGTGGAGCGGTCAGTGAGATGGAAAAACTCAAAAGGGTGTGTGTCATGTGCCATAACGGCGGCCGCTCGTCTGCTTTTGGATGGTGGAAAAGAGACAGCAGAGATGGAGACAGACAAACCGACAGAAGGAGAGAGAGACTGAGAGAGAGAGAGAAGGAGGGATGATCAAAAGGATTGCAGCCATAATGATGAGGTGTCTGACTGGATGGACGCTGTCTCCATCCAGTTTGCTCTCATCAATGTCAATGCTCCTCTGACAGACACGGCGCGGCGAGCAGGAGATGGATGCCTTGCACTCATACACTCCTTGTCTGCCCACACATACACACACACATTTTGACATCACACCAACGCCTATCTGCATAAATGCAAAGCTAACACAATGCTAACATACAGTACATTTTCCATTTTTGTTTAGTGTGTGTTTTCTTATGTGGTTACTAATGTGTGACTCCTATCAGGTAGTAATCCTGAATGGTTTGCAGCTAGTTTTGAACTACCTTTTAAAAGTGTACCTGTTTACCTACTTCTTCTATCTCTGAACTCTGAAGCACCCATGAAAATGACAACAGCCATTTTTTTTTTCCAGACAGGATGGCAGCAACCAGATCCTGACTGTTGAGATGACACAACACAGTATCTTTCACCTGATCCTCACATCCATGTCAATAGGGACATGTTCTGGAAATCCCCGTCACAGATCTCCTATACTGTCATGGATACCTGCAGCCACATCCCTACTGTCACACACACTTCGGAGTGAAAGCAATGGTTAACGGTTTGCGGTAAAAGTCCCTGCATTGCTAATCACAAAATATGACTTAAATTGTATGCTAAATTGCATGCGAGACAAAATAAGGTGATTGGATACACTGTACTTTGTGTTAAATGGAAAAAAAAACACTACAATAGATCCAGGTATGTATATGACCCTGGGGCCATGAAATTCACTCAGAACCTGTTGGACAATCTCATGTACTATATACAGTATAAAGTACTGATATTATACTTTGTTGACTCTCTTCACCTTATACATTTAATTGCAACTTTAAAAATAGAGATTATGTGGTTATCATGTGCTTGGGCAAGTGCACTAGTTTTAGTTTTAGGTAGGGATGACATTATGTGTGCAGCATGTATGTTTATGATGGTGTCTGAGTCATGGGTGATGATTTAAGGAAGGTAAAGCATACCAATATGACTATTATTCATAAATCCAAAATACTCCAGTTCTCAATCCAGTGTAACAGTGTAAGCAGGTGTTCAAACCAAAAATAGCACTACATTAAAAAATATACAGTAAGATATGTTTGAGGAGATCCATGTGTTTGAAGCCTTATCAGACACTGACACACTACACAGCGGTTTAAAATACTCTGAGACAGGATTTTACAACTCTGTGACCATCATTTTAGCCGCAATCACAGGATAAGTGGTAGAATTACGCCGTTCACATTACAAAGTAATTTGCATGTAGTTGATTGGCCAAAGCAGCACCTTGCTGACTCATGTTACAATGCATTGCATCAGAAGTTGATCCAGGTTCAACTTTTTTTGCCGGGCAAACCTGTGTTTTTGGAGCTCAGTGTCCGCACCTGTACTGTGTCAAAGCAGTGGTCTCACTGAAATGGATAAAAGGGCTGTGAATTTATTCATTTTTTTCAGCACAAATACAGCCTTACAGTGACTCCATTCTAACTTTTGGGGTAAAATTACATTTGCTGTGGTTGGACACTACATTGCTGTACAGACACTATATACAAAAATATTCTTCACGGATGCACCTGGTGGAAAATGGCCAGAGGATTTTTTTTTTTCAGAGAAAACCTACCAGACATTGCATGCTCAGCCTTCAAAAACACTGAATCACTACTGTGTTTTATTAACCAGAAATATGTTGTGGATTCCTCACAGTATCAGCTCAACCTGCTTGGATTCAAGCTGTTTAACTTCAACAGCTTTTCAGGAAGAGATTTTCCAGCTCTGATAGACACCGTCAATAAAGCGCACTCCCATAATGAAGTGCTGCTTAGCATTAGCCATTCATAGGTTCAAGTGGGAAGCATAACATCCCACGGGTCGCTTTCACTCTTAAACCACAATAATGGCACTTTCATTTAACCTCTTAATATATGTTAATCCAGGGATGTCAATGGGTTCTCTTAACACTCATGCACAGGCCGTCGGGGGCCGAGAGGCCGGCAAGGAATGAGCTGAACAGACAGACAAAGGCTGGCTTGAAAGGCAGCCCTGATATTTGATTTAATAAGAGAGCCTTCCTTAAAACAAAGGCACATTGTTGGCTCTTGGCTCTGTGTGCTGTGTTTAGTGTGTGTGTGTATGTAATGGAGAGGGGATTGCATGTATAACTGCATGTGTGTGCATGTGAGTCTGTGAGTTTTATCCACCCACTTGCTGGTCTGCCCAGGCCCTCTGTTTCACTTCTCCTGGCTGGGTTGCCAGTTTGGGAGACTCCATGCCTCAAACGACCAGCAGAAGGGTTTAAAGATAGGGTGGGGAGAGGGAGAGTGATGAATATTTAGAGCCCATTGAAATGAAAATCCCAGCAGCCCCTGGAGACCAGGGCTTAGAAGTCATTGCCGAAGGGATCTCCATCTGCTTTTACCTTTATCTATCTATCTATCTATCTATCTATCTATCTATCTATCTATCTATCTATCTATCTATCTATCTCGGTGGCAGAGGTCGGTTTACATGTCTGCAGTCGCTGTGCTGTACATACCTGCATGCAAATCTATGCATATACTGTTTGTGTGTGTGTTTACTGTAGTATATGTCTCATTGAGGCCTGAGTGGTGCCCGACTTTGACAGAGGCAGCCCACAAATCAGGAGTAAATCAGGACCTGGGGGCATGCTGGCTTCACTGAGGGGGAAGTGAGACATATTCACTGAGACCAAATCACCTTCAATCTGGCCTCAGAGAGCCCTGTATACCACTGACCAACAACCAACAACCACCCCACCCACAAACACAGGTTCATTACAAACCCGTTCAAACAGATGATGGTAGTGTTAATGAGGCAGGTGCTTCAATCAAATCAAATAGAAATGATGAGGAATATAAGAGGCTTTAGATTAACTGTATTTTCAAGATTTCGTACAATTCCTAAACACCTGCAATAATACCCGCTTTCCCTGTAAAGTGTGGAGGTGTTTGCAAGAGCAGCATGGTTGCTTTGGACTGATATCTTTGTCTCTCCTCTCCTAAAACCAGAGTAGACAGACATGATACATACAGGCCCACGGATTGAGTTGTAAAGGATCCTTTTTTTGTGTGTTCAAAAGCAAATGGAGGGATGGACGGGGAAGGAGAGACACACTGTGCAGGCGCATCGTACAGCTTAGTACTTGTTTGACTGCCAACTAAACAGGTTCTGCAGCTGCTATCCAGTAGTATCAATGTATCACATGAAAACAATAATAGCTCACATCCTTAGAAGTCCTTCCCTCCTCTTTGATGGCAAAAAATCAGTGTTTGCTTTCTAAGATCTCATCACAGCATGAAATGAAATGAAATGAAAACTTTCATCTTTAGGAGGCTGCGTACAGTCAGGAAATGCAAAAAAACCCCAAAACATTAGGACTTAGTTTTAACATTCATTTTCTTAGACAGTATGTGAGTGAGACGGGAATTTGAGTTGTGTCTGGTTAGCAAAGGTTTAATACTTGGATGGGGTATTTATGTGTCAACAACAAGGCCATAAAAATGTTTTAAGTTGCTATTAAAATCAGTTTGAATAACACTTTGAATAAAAAACAGCCACATTGTCCCTTTCAAAAATAAAATGTTCATTTGGGTTGAATGGAAACTGTCAAAACACATGTAGCTAATGAGATATCAACTATTTCAGTTAGATAATATAATATACTGTATATCCAGCTGAGAAGTGTGTTAGTCTGTAAGAACCTTTGGTTTATTTTAAAAATTTAAAATTAAAAAGATGCTGCTCTAAGTCAACATGATTGCTTTAGGACTTTGAAAACCACAGATCATTTGAAATTTGGACATGCAGGTATTACCACTCTGATACTAAAGGGCATAGCATAACTCCTGACGTGGCAGTGGCAGTGTGTCGTCTCAGTTGGGTGTCAGTGGTTTTTTAGAGAGCCAGGGGGCATGTGGCAAATCTGAAGGGCCTTGTGTTTGCCTGCTACCTCTCTGCCAGACACAGGCCAACCCAGGTCATCGCCACTCCACAACCAATCTGTGTCATCACCACCACATTCTCCCACTTTCCTGACAACGTGTTACACCCCCACGCTCCTACCCCCAAATCCGTCCTCCATCTCTTTCTACCCCCCTTCGCCTCCTTGCTTTCCTCGCTTCTCTAAATCCCCCTCACTTTCTCCTTTCATCCATTCTCTCTGCCTCTTTTATCCTCCTCCTCACCCTGCTTTATTTTTGTTACCCACTCTCTCCAATTTACTATTTTATATTCCTCTTAAACCTCCTCTTCCTCTTTTATCTCTTTCAACAGTATCTCACCCTTCTTCCAGTTCTCATTACTCTCCCCCTTTTCCTCATACTCTTGCTATGCTACCTCTCTCCCTTCCATTCTCCAGTGCTCTCCTCACATCACAAAGTGTTGGATTTTGACATCTGCCTGCAGGAGCAGTGACCCATGAAGTAATTAGAGGAGGAATCTCGCCTTCTCTTTCCTCCTCCCATCCCTCCCCTCCATCTTCTCCGCTCTCTGTCGGCTCTGAGCCGAGGATCATATAAAAAGCTGGTTATGTTTACTCCCTGATCCATCTAATTTCTGTAACGAGGGCCGAGCCGGCCTCATCTCCTTACCCCGCCACGCTTAAGCCCAGGCGTTGGGTTGGAGAGGCGCCCCAGGCCCCCGCAGGGCACTGTGGAGCTTCAACCTCACTGCTCAGCCGCGGAGACGAGACTGGGACCTAACCGGATTAACTCCCAACCAGCACAGGTGGAGGGACCCTGCTTTAAACTCACGTATACATGTGCACACAGAGCGAGATGCAACTTTACACCATTAAATGTATCATCAAAAAAAGTGCTGGGATGAGACATCTATGTGATTATGTGTGGGTGTATTTGTTTGTGTGGGTGTTATGTGTGTGCTGCAGAGGAAATAAATAAAAAAGTAAAAACTTCAGCTGCTGCAGTATGCGATGAGAGAACACAATTATGAATTGCTCCGGAGCTTACGGCTACTCCAGTGATAACTCTCAAGTGCTGTGGTATCAAATTGCTACAGCATAGAAATCAACCCCCCCACCCACAATTGAAAATATTTGCCCCTGGATCGCAAATGTAATATGTAGGATAAGGGTTGATGTATAATGCAACAAAGTGAAGTCTGAAGGCCATTTCAAAGCAGGACAGGCTGGGGCGTCAAATGTTTTGCTGGACATCATTAGAGTGTTTTTCCATGTCCTAATTTACAGATTATTCATTTAGAAAAGTCTTGAGGGATTTTGCTGGGTACTTCATGTCAGTGCTGTTGGTGAACATGGTTCAGTACACCTCATATGTCAGTGTATTGTACAGTATTATTGATTTACTTTTTTATCCATAATGTTTTTGGCATACAGAGATTTAATACAAGCTTGTGTTTTTCTTGTATGCTAACAAATTAACTGTGTTAAAGCTATGACAGGATAAAGTGAGATTATGTACCTTTTGAAGATTCTCCCTCTTATGAATGAAACGTTGAATTTATAAATAATAAAAGGCTTATTGCTCAGTTGATTACAGTAAAGGTTTTGCAGCTCCAGTCGTACTTGGCCTGGTATGACCAGTAGTTCATGGTGGCTAGTATCAGCTATTGTTAGCAAACTTTACTTATACATATTGCTGTGTAACTAAGTCAGCTCACTGACTTGATAACTCTTCCTACGTTATCCCAAAATTGTCACTTGTGGCCACAGTTGCTGCTATTCAGCGTACATTAGTCTCACTTTAAATCCTAATAGCAAGTGCTGTAGTAGATACCAATTTCTTTTAAAATATGGATAGTAAACCCCAGGAACATGTTTCACTTTTTCAGAAAGACTGATGAAAGAAACTCTAGATAAGAGATTCAGTTGAGTTACAAAAGCTAGTGGAACAGCGGCTAGCAGGCAGGAGATGTGAGGGCTTCAGATCTCAAGGTAATCTCAGTGAGGCTACATTTAACAGTAATTGACAATAGTAAAAAAGGTTGTTACTCACACGGCTACATGTGTTTTTCTACTACTGCAACTCTTATTCTTACTACTACTGATATTACACAACATTATTACTACTATCACTTTTCAACAGCTACACATCTTTTACTAGAATATAACAAAGCCGTTTAGAGAGCATTACCAGTCACAGCGTCCGACAGTGTCTCCACAAATTGCCATCATGTGGGTACAAGGTGTTCTGTTTCTTCCTGCTGTGGTCCAGAAACAGTTTAGGAAGCACTGGCAAAGCTAGCATGAGTGTGTGTCTGAGTCTGTCCATTCCCGTGCCCGTCCCCCTGACAGCTTCAGGCCAAAGACACTGGCCAGAGCAAGGCCACTCTAACCCAATTGGACCATCAATTACTACTGATTAGCCTCAAAGTAGCATCTGTCCCAGGAAGCATTTAACCAATATATTCTCCATAGTGACATACGGCAACAGAATTAACTGTCATATGTCAATGTGGTTTAATAGAGTTATTGGATTTTTGACATGTTCGAAAGCTTGCGATTTGGCTAATGGAATGGCAGACAGAATCCAACAGGGCACCTGGCTGCTGCACTCCTGCATGTCTGCGCCAGATATGAAATATGAAGAAAAATTGAAATAATTTAAAATGATGCTCCTTAAGCAGCAACCTAACATATGTTTAAAGGATGTTGTAATCAAATGACAGCTAAACTTGTATATAGTAGCATTTTTTTTTTCACTAAAGACATGAGAAGAAAAAAGCAAGTAAGATTTTAAGGGATAGTACTTGACTATAAGCACTGCCTGGGTTTAGCAGGTGCCTCATAGTGACACCTGAAGAAAAAGTCTGGTCTTTATTAAATAACAAAACTTGTAATGGCAAACTGTTAGATTGTATTTACCTCGTAAAGCAGGGAGCTGGGAGGATACCCAGGAGAATAGGTGTCAGTCAAGCCCATGGAGTTGGTAAAACAATCTGTCAATGTGATTTGGTGTGCATGTGTGTGCTTGCAAGCATGTGTTTGCATGTGGCTGTGTGTGTGCATGCATGCACTTGTGTGTTTGTGTGTGTGTATGTATGCGTGCGTGTGTTGGTAAAACAATCTGTCAGTGTTTTGACAGCCATGTCACACGCCGGGGATCAGTCTCGGGGGATCCTGCGATGAGAACTCCTGATTACCCCTCTATGCATGAATCCTATATTTAACCCCGGCAACCGTGACTTACGTGTAGTACGGATGACTTGCTCTGCAGGGGAAATTGTTTTGCAGCAGGTGCGGAGGGTCGTACGGGGCATGAAAAAAAGTTTTCAAGGTGACACAAGGCACAGTGGTGTAGCAATGAATTCCTTTGCCATCTGTCTATCATTAAGGTAAGTTGTTTGGAAACGGCATCGCTCCTGTCACAGAACAGCGAATAAGTGACTTAGTCAAACAAAGGTTTTAAAACAGAAGCTTTTGTGAGATACTGATGCTTGAATCAAGTGTTTTTTTCATTTAGTTTCTCACAGAGAGGCTTTAAATGTATTGCTAGATCTAAGATCTCGATCTATATTAATACGGCATTCAGGGTGTTTTTATTTCTGTTAATCATACTGTTGCATATTTCACACCTGTAAGCTGAGCTGCCCAGTATCACCACAGTATTACGCTATTAGCCAATCATCAGTTTCACTGCAGCTATTCGAGGTCAAGTGCCTTGCTCAAGGGTACCTCTTTAGTAATTGTTGATGGAGGGAAGCGCATTTCTTAACCTACAAGTTGGGAACCGAAATGGGTTAGGGGCCGATTTCTCGTGGGCGCCCTGGTGACAAGAGTGCTACTAAGTTTTCCTGAGACTTGGACCCACGATGAGGATAAATTTCTCAAATTTCAGTTACGGCCTGAGAGCGAGCCTGATGTAGAGTATTGATGGTTCAGTAGGGGATGCACACAGTAATATAAACCCTATGTGCTGCAGAAAAAAAAGCTGTGGTGGTTTTCTCTTCTGTGTGTTAATGGCAGTGGCAGGGTGACATAACATAACTCTTGATTTATAAGGCTATTTGAAATGCCATCGCTCGCGGGGCTGTACCCATAGAGCAAGCAGGGAGGATCGCTGACAGCTCACTGACTACAGGATGGTGAGACAGAAACGCCTGGTGTGTCTGTCTGTCGAGCTCTCCCTCCTTATCTCTCTGTCGACCATCTTTTGTTCTGTCTCATCTGTTTTGTACAGTCTTCTGCATGCCTCTCATCTTGCTCTCCTACTTGCTTTCCATTAATCTTTTTTTTTATCCATTGTGGTGGCAAAGGGTCGGCACCGTGGGACTTTTACAGTTACAACAGTTACACTCTAAAGCACCCATTAAGTTCAAAAGACACTCTGTGCTGGGAACCTTTACACTAGTTGGAAACTAATACTTTTTAAGTTAAAGCTCTTTATGAAAAAAAAAAAAATGTGGTCAGCCTAATAGTGATATTCATTTCTCCACCTTCACCTTTCACATCACCTGTTCGCCTGTCAGCTACAGGGCATTTTCGGAAATTTTGTAAGCCTGACATTATGATTGAATGTGACATGTTCATATAATCAGTTTGGGTATTGTTAGCTAAATGCGCAGAGTAATGGCTGAAATGAGAGTGGGGGTCGGGGGGGGGGTCAAGAGCGAGGGGTGTGCAGGTATGAGAGAAATGTTTTTCAGGACACACACCTGTTTAGCCCCCAGGACTAAAACGGCGTGGAGACAAGAGTGAAAGCAATCCTTTTAGAGCATTTCGAATACTCTATAATCATCAGTGTGTGTGTGTTTGTGTAAGTGTAGGTGTGTGCTTGTTTGCCTGTAAACTAAGTTGTGTGCATGTGTGCCCGTGTGCATGCGTATTTCCACAGAAAGCTGTGGTAAAAGCGAACACGGGGGAATTTTAAAGCGCGACACATGAGAAGTTGCACTGTGAGACGCCAAATCTCTGTCGCAGCTAAGACAAAAGCCCAGGTGGGGTCACCCATTGTCATGCACATAAGTGGACATATACGATACCTATTTGTAAGCATGTTCACATTACCAAAGACATTTTGAAAACCAACTGCTGTAACGTGATCAGTGCAAAATAGTAGGTTTGACTGGGTGGGAACTAAAGTAGCATCAGTGCTCAGTAGGGGATTTCCTGAATGAAAACAAATCCCTACACTGTCAAACAGGCTTGGGTGTTTGTGTATTTAGGTATGTTTGAAGAATGTTGCCACTGTACATTGTCATTGTTGGCAGGGAAACTGAACGCAGCGTTAAACAGCAAGGGAATATTAGCAAAGGAAAACAGATAGGAGTATCATTGCATTAGGAATGTGGCTCCTGGAAGAAAACCACGAGAGCACCTTAAAAGGATACTGTTTCACCGCAGCTCTTTAATTTCTGACACAACATCACTAAGTCAGCTTGGGAAGATGTCAGGTGGCCTACATGTTCCCTGCGGCCTCCCAGGTTGCGTCTGTGGAAGCTCAGAAATAACCTTTAGAGGTATTCACAGATTCTTCCAAGATTCTGCCAACATTTAACTAAAGTATTCGTTTGTGTGACAAACATGAAGAAAATGCCCAGGCCAAACCTGTGGGAACAGAGAGTGTGTTGCCTGTAACCGTGACTCATGCTGTCTGCCAATTCTGTGGTTAGGGTAAATGCTCTGACCCAAGCATCAGTCACCATCAAGCCCACAGACAGGCTCTCATTTTACTGTCTGAGGAATTTACCACCCTATTCAGTGCTAGAGCTGCTGTAAGACTATACTACAGTAATCCAAATCAACAGTAATTCTGAATTATCTAAGTGAAAAAATGACGTGAGCTGTTGATGAAAAATCAATCATCTGTTTTCATTAAAGTCATATATGCATGTGCCATATTTTTAGGTTCTAGTAGTAGTAGTAACAGTATGTAATATTGTTCCTGGCCTGGCTGAGTATTTAATTATTGTTTAAACTGGAAGCCACAGCCAAATCACAGTGATGAAAACAAATCCCTGCGCAGCCAAACATTGTCAGGGATTTTAAAATTGTGTTGTCTTACTGAAAACTCTGTTAACGGATTAAGAAAAGACATGCACACAAAACACATCCTGGATAAATATGGCAAATCCATGCCAGTGCAACATCTTAATGTTAGCCTCTGCCATGAGTCATTGCTGTCTGGGAGGTCATGTTTCAGGCAGATTAGCAGTCACCTCATGAATGTCTGCTTTCCCCAGTAATTAAGTCCTTTAGCTTTTGACTTTATGGACATAATGAAACCTGATTAACTTGAACTTACACCTTTAAATCTCTTTTTCTCTCTCTCTGTGTGTGTGTGTGTGTGTGTGTGTGTGTGTGTGTGTGTATGTATGTGTTATTGAAGAAACACAACAACTACGCAGCCAAATCCATAGGAAGCCAAATAACATCAACTCTGACTCCTCAGCTTGTGGCCCTCCCAAATCTTCTTGTATCCAAACATCTCTCCCCCTTCGCTTTTTCTTTAAACACACAGCCCTGTTATCACCCTTGCTTCCTCTTCCCTCCTTCCCACTCCCTCCTTTATTTTTCAAAGCATGAGAACTGGGGCCAGGGCGATTAAGGAATCCTAGCCCTGGCTAATCACCCCGGACTGGAGCACTTCCGCTGCGCTGATTACCGAGGAAACCATTAAGGAGAAGAAAGTGGCTGGATCTTTCATCCTGGTTGGCCGGGCTCAGGGGAGGTCAGAGAGGGGTGTGTTTGATAGGCCATTTACCCTTCCTGTTCTTATTATTCCAGCATTTCCTCTATCTGGACTCAACACGACTGCAGCAAGCGGACCCCGGGCCCGTGTTGCCCTCCCTCCCAAAGGGCTGTAATCATTGCCATACTGGTGTCCTGCACTCACTGGTACGTATGCATGACACTACGTTGATTCACAAACACATATAAATGCACACATGCACCCCTCATCACTTTCACACCTTCACACACACACACACACACACACACACACACACACACACACACACACACACACACACATTAAAGTAGTACCTCAGGTTCACTACAGCTTTTCTTCTCCCCTCTCCTCCATCAGTACAAGGTCTAGTTGAGCAGCAGTGACCCTGGTAGAAACAGGGTACACACATAGACAAGTAGCACCCCTTCCTCCCTCATTTTCCACCCCATTCCCAAAAAACAAAACCAGCGTATTTGCGCGCACCAGGGCCTCATGGGTACTGTCACAGATGGTGCTAATGACGTGTGCCCCAGCAGAGGCAGCGCCCTCGTTCGCGCTAGACTGGTGACATATGTTCAGTCGCAGGACCATCAGCGGAGCACGGCAGCCCCCAGTGTCCGAGAGACACCCCCGTAACCCCTCTACTACAGCAACACAATGACAGAGACAGACCCTAAACAAACAGGGAGCTCGGCTCTGCCTCTTTCTCTCTCTTCATTGTATTTCAATCTGTTTCTTTCTCAGCACCCCCCCTCCCCACTGTCTGCTTCTGTCTCTCCCTGTTACTTCTCCCTCCCCTATGTTGTTCATCCCTCCTCTGCCTTTTCCCCTAATGTCCCCACTGAGCCTGACTTGATGGATGACCCTTTGCTTTGGCGATTACGGTCCCCATGGGGGCCCCTTCCCTCCTCTGTAGGAATCCGGGTACGGCGGAGTGACAGAGCAAGTTCAGGCCGCCGCCTGCCTCTGAGTGTAAGCGTGTGCATAGCAGATATCAGGGAGATTTGTATAGAAGGGTGACAGGACGTATCAGCCAAGTGGTGGGTAATGGGCAAAGCACTAGCTTGTCTCTGTGTCCTGTGGTCTTCCCCTCCACCCGACCCGCTTGTGCCCATACTGTCGCAGAGGGACTGAGATGAGACCAGATCTGTTGCGGCGCTCTGATTTAATTTCTCCTCCAGGCTTTACAGATGTTGTATCTACTAAAAAGTAATATTCAACAAGAGTAAAAAATGAAATTTGAAAATTTGAATGTAAGAGATTATTACATTTGGTACTGAATTACATAATCTCCTATAAACTTCTAGGTGATTTTCATGCATTTCAATACAGTATATTGTTACAGTATCCAAAGGTGACACCAATGCACTGACACTTCAACAAAAAGCCCCAGAATGGGGGAATTCCTTGAACATGAGGGCAACCAAAAAGACTACTGGCTGTCATTATCCCTGTAACCCAAACCTCCTCAGTGTTACTGTAACTCCACACTGATGCACCATGGGTATGAATAATCCTCTAGAGACATTTTGTACTGTATAGTGATGCCACACCGGCCTTTTGTACAACAGCATTCCTTCAAAAAGTTGTAAAAATGCTGAAAGGTAGCTGTGGACAAATTACCAAATTACACTGAAGCCCCTGGGGAAACAATGTGGAATCAGTGGACAGTGTTGGAGGAAAAACACTGTGTCATGTTTCTGTAACCAAGAAGAAGTAACCATAGACGCCTTTTGTTCAAGATAAAGCAGAAAGCCAGTTGTCTCATCATTTGTTTAGAGGGAATGTTTAGTTGATGAGCTCATGCCGAGATTCACTTTTCCATGTAAATGGATTAGCTATAGGATGGGTGCAGTAATTCTAACTCAGCAATAATAGCAAAACATGAATACAAGAATATGCATACACAGCAAGCAATGTGTGTAAAAAGTTTGGAGGGAAATTATTAGCATTGATAATTGTTCATTTAGTCTCAGTTGCCTAAATTATTTATTGTTAGCTCTGCATTTTCAAAGTGCCGTGCTTTGCCTTTGGTCTCAGATTAGAGTTGCACTGACAAGAAATAAAATGTGACTAAGAATGGAAGTCCATAATCAACAGCAAACAACAAAGAGTGACATTTGGAAATCAATCAATTTATCTGGCAAATTGCAGAGTTGATGAAATTATGGATGTGAACTTTGAAAGTTGAAACATACACTGGAACGCTTCCTTTGTAATTGGTAAAATCCCCTTTGCAAACAGAGGCCTTCAACTTTTTTACTGTGGGACATGTGCTCCTATCCAGACTTAATAAATATACAATCTAAAGCACATGGAAGACCAGGAATTGTGTACTTTCTGCTTCCAGAGGGTTATTTTCTCTCTAGCTTTGTTGTTTTGTCATTAGTATTTGTGTTTACTTCAGAGAAAAAAAGACAGATTTTCCTCCCTTCACAACAAATGGAGAGGGCTAAATCAAGAAACGGCACATTCTTTAGAAATCAGGCTTCATAAGCACATTTAAATACATTTAAAGATGTATTAATCACACATATTTTTGTATGTATTGTGGGAAAAATCCATATTGTACAAACAATCCACATCAGTCACGATATCACATAGCAAATGAAGTGGTTAAAATACGCCTTTTCAGTCAGTGCCAAGTAGCCTAGCCCCTTATGTAACCTGCAGTATAGTAACCTCTGTTCAATGGTAATATGAGAGAAAACTGGAAAAATATACAGCATTACCTAAGCAGCTCAGGCCAGTATTATGGTGTTACTCTTTGTAAATCAATCATTGGGACTGACTGCTGACCTATATCTGTGATATACTTCCTTTTCTCTTAAAGACACTACACAGCTCCTTATTATTGACTCCCTGTGTCTATAGTGACCATAGAACAGTGGTGGAAAAGGTATTCAGTATTTGTACTACAATGTAAAAATAAGTAAAAGCCTGGCATTCAAAATCCTACTGAAGTAAAAGTACGAAAGTATCATCAGCAAATTTTACTTGAACTATCAAAAGTAAAAGTACTCGTTCTGCAGAAAAATTGCTCTTGACTGACATATTATTATATATTGCATTAATAGATTGTTAATACTACTGGATCAATGTGTAAGTAGCATTTTACTGTTTTAGCTGGTCGAGGTGGACCTAGTTCATCTACTTCAGATACAGTTAGCTAGTTTAGTCTAGTGGTTCCCAACCTAGGGGTCAGGCCCCCTCCAAAGGGTCACAAGATAAATCTGAGGGGTCATGAGATGATTAATGAGGTAGGAATGAAGGGAAAAAAAATTATATTTTTCTGACTTTTCTCTAATCTTTGCTTTTTTGTGAAATATTGGATAATTTTACTTCTTTGGGTATTGCACAGTTATTTAAATAAAACCACCTGAGAAGTTTAGAGGGGAAATCTCTTTGGTGGAACTGCTAACAACTCATAGATATCTGAAACATGACAAGGGGCTCCACTAGTTTTTTGTAAGGGGTCACAAGCCAATCTTTAACAATGCAATTTCTAAGCTTATTATATATGTTTATGAAGTAGCAGAAAATAGAAACTTAGACATACTCAAGCAAAGTAGAAGTACTTCAAAATTGTTCCTAAGTACACTACTAAATGTACTCAGTTACTTTCCACCACAGAAATGTTCCTTCTTTGACTACTATAGAAAACTATAGCTGAGCTTTCTGCAGTGGAACATTAAATGCAGATACAGTATTTCATTACATTGCCAAAACAAAACCTTTGAGTTTGAATTCAACCATTGTAGAAGGAAAAATTGTCCAGTGAACTGAGCACAAAAATTTCCCCTGGCGTTTTACCTACTGTCATGAAGACATTTTTTATTTCATTTTTTCCAAACAAAGAAGCATCAGATTCTGAGTGTTTGCATGTTCATGTTTACAAGCACGGAAAATTTAAATTCCCGATATGCAAAAAATTAATGAAAAAAAAAAAGAAATTTAAATTCTGCTGGCAGTATAAAAAAACTGCCCTGGTGGTCTTAACCGGTCACCATTTTCTTACTTAATGATAATGGACACCATGTGAGGCACCCCTGGTCCCACAGACAAAGCAGTGGGCTGAATGAAAAAGAGGAAAGAAGAGGTAGCGTATTTATGTTTCCCAAAGAGCTCACATCCGGAGATAATCTGCTGTATCCTTAGATAATCTTTAGTAGCTTATATGCACCGGCTGAGCTGTAATTAATGGCAGGAAAGCTATGACATGGTGACCCAGGGATGTTTGTCCTATCACTGTATTGGCTGTTCATTAGCACAAGCTGGAGCCAGTCACATCTTCTGCTTCTGATTTAAAGTTGGTACAGTGTAGCAAGAGACATACCAGCAGACAATGCTCACTGGGACCAGTTTTTCATCTTTTTTAAATTTTATTTACTTTTTTTGAAATTCAGGAGGTCTTAATAGTTTCTGTTAACCTGAGATTATGTTTCCCATGTAAACATCAATTCAATTCTGAGTTGTATCTCACTAAGCAGACCTGTAGTATAGCCTCTATAGACATGAAATGATCTAAGTGCAAATGACCTGAAAAGTCAATGAAAACACATGGGCATAGGCACGACGAGAAATATGCAGTCATTTAGCATTGAAATGGTGTTTTGGAAAATATGTGTAACTTGGTTTTGGTGTTGGATGGGTTTGTGATTAAAACCTTATTCCTAATCCTTCTGCAGCCAAACCTTAAATGTTAACCTAAACCATTTTTTTTTTTTTTTGGAGGACACAAATCTTTATTTTTATAACTTAGCGTTCTTAATCACAAGATCACAATAAAGGGATACTGTTGCAACAATACAAAGGCAATTAAATAAGAAATGAAATCAAATATACTCACAGAAATAGTACCCAAACAAAGACAGAAACATTAGCTAAATCATGCCATGTCGACCTACAAAGAAAGGGAGGAGTAGTCTTGGCCTCTAACCCACAACCAACAAAACCATATTACCAGAACCACTCCAATATCCCAATCCCTCACCAATTCAGTAGCTAAAGATGTTCATATTCATCACCACCACTGTCATCATCCCCATCAGTAACAATAACAACAGTAACACTGCGAAGTACACTGAATATTACATATTCAGGATATATTGTTCTATGTACTGAAATCTTTCAGTTTATCTTGCAGGGTAAAAGAGATAATAATATGTATGTAATAATATCAATTGCCTCGTTAATCCACTCTTTGCAGGTTGGTGTATTGGACTGAATCCAGTCGTCTGTGGTCCAAATATATGAAACCCCAAACGCTTGAGCACACCTTTTTCTTTTTTAACTTATCTATTATCATCACTTAAGTCACCTGTCCCTTTATGCATAATGGCCATGAATTAATTGTACTGAGAAATTATTGTAAATAAATATGGTGTTGCATCATGATCAAATTGTCATGGACTTCTTTGAGTTAGTGAACCGTAAGTGAACCGTCTGATGATTTACAGTGTGTCATCATTTTTCCGATAAGAATCTGGAGCACATATACATATACCCCGGTTTTTGATATCACTTTGGCTGTAAAACATCAACAATATGTGAAGCAGACAAGTCAATTCAGACTGCTGACTGGATGAGTGTATGTTCATCCCCACACTGTGAGATGTGTGGGAACCCTTCACTGCAGCTGCAGCAGCTCTCTGTCATGCCGGCTCCAGTGTCTGGCCTTGTCATTTTTCACCCCACCACCGACACCACCGTGGAAGAAAGAGAGAGGATGTGTGTGTTTGTGTGAAAAGCACACCTGGCAGAGAAGGAGACCTATAACCCCACCCCTCCACCAGCCAACCTCAAACCCCTCTCTCCCCTCCCCACCTCCTCTTTCTCCGCCCTCCTTCCCCACCTTCTTCCCTTCCATCCTTCCCGAGGCCCCCGAGGGGAGAGATGGATCTGTGTCTGGGGCTGGTGATGTCACTCTTGGCAGCCTGAGGTTTTAGAGTTCAGCGGAGTGAAATGAAGGAACTATCTCACTTTGTTTACAATGCATGCAGACTCTGATATATGCATGTGAAAGTTGGAACAGTTTCTGTATACAGGTATTGTATACAGCTTGTGGTCAAGTCCTTTTATCATTTGCTTTGTCTTCCAATTTATGTAATTTCAATGGGGTTTTTTTTACCTCTTGTAGAAACAGTTTTTTTAGCAGGTTTTTTTTCTTCCTTTACTTGAATAGTGGGGATGATGAGAGGAGCATAGTGGAAAAAACACAGGAAAACAAAACTTAATGGAGACCAGGAAGGACATGTGTTTCCAGAGGTGGGGATTAAACAATTGAGAATCAAACTTGCCAGTGAAGTCAAATCTTCACTATAAGAGCCAGAATAGAAAAAAGACGGCTTATAAAGCCAAATCAAATTGCATGGGACAATTTAGAGGGACAAGTATCATCAGACTCTAAAAAGAAAGAGTAGAAAATCTATATATTTTTTCTTATAGATCTTGAAAATCAAGCAGGGACAGCAATGTTGATAGTTAATCAGTTCAAGATACCTCAAAGTGTGCACCCTCCCTGAAAGGAGTCCTAAAGAGATACCTTATGTGGTTTACATGTATACTGCCTATATGTAAACACAGACATGAAGACAAACAGCCCCACAGTGCCCAAGATGCTTTATGTGGCTGGATTCATTTCTGAGGATTTAGGCATTGTGTTCTGTACAGTGGAGCGAAGACATGCAAGAGAAGACAGCGGAGCACATGTCATGGAAGACTGGATGAAAAGACTTGTCTCTCTTTGCTCAGTCGAGTCGTCGTACTGTGCAGTCATGCTGCACAAGTTTGCGGATTTTAAAAGTCTTGACATTGTCCCATCAATTACAGGACACTGATGTCATGGGCCTATCTGAGCCTCTGTGAATACTTTCAATATATACATTCAAAGTCAGAGCAGTCAGAACATATTCCGAGCACATCTTTGACGCCCTCACTTTTTCCATAGAACTGTCAGTAACTCTGCTAGACATGGACGTATCAGTATATGTGTGTGTGTGTGTGTGTGTGTGTGTGTGTGTGTGTGAGGGAGATTGTGTGCACATGTGCCTGTGAGTGCACATGCAGTGATTAACACTCCCTTCTCGATGTCAGATAAAAGCATGAAAAATGGTATGGAGTTGAAAAAAAGGGCGTCTCCCTTGCCAGTTGTAGCTTTAGTTATCTGATCAATACCATGCAATTACAGAGATTTATGTCGCCCAACATTCCAGGGCGAGTTCGTCTCACAACCACCTGTGGAAATATGATCTGTTTTTAACTCATCAGAGGAGAGGAGAGGAGGGAGGAGAGGTGAGCTACAGTAGTCAATTCCACCTAAGTTTCCACAATAAATACCTCTAATCACACTCATCCTTCAGGAAATAGCAAAACAGCAAAACAGAACCACTTTATGACATGCCAACCACATATGCATTCCCAAAACAGCATATCATTAGAGTTTGACTGATAGGTGGTAACTGTGACTTCTGTTTGGGTCAGGTTTGATGGGTATCTCAAAACTCATTATTTCAAGTGTGACTTAAGTGTTCAGGTTTAAAAGGGTCTGGAAACTTTTTCAAATGCAGTTTCAAATGCTGACAGTAAACAAAGCCTAAGTGTATTGACACTAATATTCAGGTACATACATTGTAAGAGGCCACACTTAAGTGTCCTAAGACCATTGCCTGCAAATATCTCAGTAGAACAACAGAATGGATCCTGAGCTCCTAGGCCATATTTTACATGTGGATTTGTATTGTAACATCTGTTGACTTTTTGAAGATTTGGAACAATATTAATCTATTGATTTGATACACTCAGAGACAGATTAAAAAAGATAAGTCAAAATAGATGCAGGAGAGGCTGAGATATCATGACTTTTAGTCCCAAGTATGGGTCAAACCTCAAAAATGCTGGCTTCTACCCTTCCCATAATGCAACTCAATGGAGTCTTTTCTTGGACCCTCCTTGTCTGGTAAACACACGTGTCTTTGAAACAATTCCTCCAAAGTTTGTAACGCAGGCTTTCTGTTACAAACGTGCAGTCTCCAAGCCCAAGTTGAGACAACCTTGATGACATTATCAGTATTATTTTCTCTTTTTTATGAAGCTCCTTCCAGAGCCACAGAATACATTATACAACTGTTTTCACAGGCTGAGAAGTACTTCTCATGACAAGCAAACTAATGCAGCAGTAGTGCATAGCTGGTTGTTGAATGTTGCTGAAAGTCCTGTACAATCCTGCAGTCATAATAAACCAACACTATAGAAGATGGTGGAAAGAAATGTAAGACTTCAAGGGTGGGATCCACTATACAGTCTACGATGCATGCAATCTCCTCAACAGCTCATGGTAGTGTGAGGATAAATGTTGCCTCTGGTCAGTCCTGATATCCCCTGGGCTCCTGTTTTAAGGTTTATCCACTGAGGTGCTCCTTGCTTTGTACGTGGCAAAAGTAATTCTGGTTCCACTACATGGGCTCTGTAGGAAACAACATGCTTGTAAAGCTCTAATTCAGAGGTCTAGCTATGAAGGCCTCTAACACTCACAGCTCCAGTGGAGGATGGGTTGATGTCCATTTTAACATTTTCATTATCATTTTTTCTCCTTCCTTGCATTCTCTCTCACTGACTTTTTCCTTTTTCTTCTTTTTCCATGATCTTACTGTCTTTCCTTCTTTCCTTCTTCATAATGACTCATACAGAAGGAATGAGCAAAACTCTTCAACCCCCACCAGCAGTGCAATCTAGGAACCTCAAAATCGTACTGTGTTCTGCTCTTGCAGAAGGCCGTAGCATCCTAGCGCTCAGACAGTGAGCCTAAATTGCATTGTTTTGCTCTGACATACTGTTAGTAATTCAGTCCAGATAGGTCCTGTCAAAGCAGGTTTGCTGTGTAATTACCTGAAGTGCTCAAGTTTGCAAAAGGTCAAAGCATCAGACTTTGCTCCAGTTCCAAAGGGAATTATGGCCAGAGCAGTTTTGCTTCCAGTGGACAAAGTGATCTGTCAAGCCATTAAAGAGCCCGTCTTCCCAACAATAAAACAAACCTTCAGTGTCACAGAGAAGTATGGATTTTTTTACCTGTTTTTATCCCTATCTTAAATTGAATTGGACTGAAAAGGCCACCAAATCTAGAGAAGATCCTACAGGTCCTGCACCAAATTTGGTCATTTTTCTTGTTAGGGTTTGAAAGGAGAATTGTAGTGTCATGTGTTTATTAATGCTGTTTCAAAGGGTTTTCTGCCCTGCATGAAGAAAAATGTCTGAGAGAAACACACTGACCTGAAGCCTGTTTCAGATCTCGTAAGTGGAAAATTTCACTGTAATAAATTACTGCTGACACGCTAAAAGGCTTTGTGGATCTGTCATATTCAAACACTTCATCAGACAATGGCATCGGTACATGATGACACAGCTTAGGTCAAACCATTCCATACCTGGTAACTGTATCTCTTATTTTCTCTCCCCACAGAGCTTCTTAACTGGATTTACTGCAATGTGATACAGGACCAAGTATTGAGTGTGGAGATGGTTTGTGGTGTGTGTGTGTGTGTGTGTGTGTGTTAGTGTGTTCATGAGTACATATGTGTGTCACTGCGTTTGGATTTGCATGTATTTGTGCATGTGTTTCTGTGCGTGCATTCATTTGTGCATATGCAGACACACTAGTGCGTTTGGGTAAGAGATCAGATGTTTGCCTGGTCCATCTCTGGGATGGTGGAGGAGCAGAGGACGCTGGGATATGCCCGGCCCGAGGGGATCCTCTCATGTGCTGAATGGAATTAAGGAATGCCACCATAGACAAACACGCTGCAAGCTATGAAACAACTGCCGTACAACTGAAATTAACACTGTGCGTCCCTGCTATCCAACACAAAAGCGAAGTCAATCCAAGAAACTAAAGGAGAGAGAAAGAGAGAGGGAAAGAAAAGAAAAACAAACATTACAAGGGTGCCTCAGTATAGCCCAAAGGGGTTTCAATGTAATGTCACAGCTTAATATGGAGCACAGCATGTAATGAGTTGATGTAATAATAACACATGCATTTCTTTTTTTTATTATTTAACACGATCTATCCATAGTCTTACAAGACACATGTGTGGTCAAGCCCATATCACTACCATGCAACCTAGAAACCCATGTAATGTAGTTTGAAAATATTTCTTCAAATGCTAGTGAAGCTGCAAAAGGCCAGAAACATTTGGGCAAACCTACATTAACTTCCATCCTGCTGTCTCTAACATCCAATCTTTTATTGCTATGCAGTTACATAATGAAGTTTGAAGAAGAGACTAGATAAAACTGGTCCAGTGTGTTGGTACAGTGACTGCAGGTGTACTGTACAAGTCTACCTTTAACCAATGGGATTTTCAAAATCATTCACTTTTACTTGATTGATAGTAGGTGTTAGATATTTTCTCCTGGGAAAGAGCCTGTACAGGGGGAAAATGCAAAAAAATATATGGTTTTCATGTTTGTATGTACCTAGTGTTTGATGTAGCAGAGCATGCCAAAGTGTTGAGCAAAACAGTAAACTCCATTTTGCACCCAATGCACTGTATAAGCAAATATATAAATATATATACATTAATATATATTAATATCTCTGTTTTTTATTATATACTGTATTTATTCCTTAAGGTCTTTCATTACATTCAGTATTAGTAGACATCTTGCAAACCCTGACCATGCTGAAGACAACATTGCTGTTTAAATTGATTTGGAATAATTCCTGATGAATGGTTAATATATCAGGTTTCTAGTCCTCTATGTATGATGAAAGGTTCAAGCATACCTAAAGTCCTTCAATGATTCCAAAAGAAGGTCTGTGCTACTACATATGGCTTATGGACTTGTTGCATACACAGAAAGCAAAGCCCTAGGATAATAGTACTGGAGGATCTCGCTGGTTTGGGGTCTTCTTCCACGTTGTTTGCCATGTTTGCTTTGCGTTGAACACCCACAATTCAGAAAGCTTCCTGCTCAGCATGGGGTTTATGAGGTGAGGGAGCTTTTTCTTTTCCACGTTCACACACATAGCATTACCATACCCATGCGTGCAGATCCGCAACATTGGCTAACAATTGTCACTCATGTACTTTCTAATAATTTGGGCATGCTTGGTGGGATATTAAGCAGGCTTACGGGCATGTGAGACGAAACGATTTTAAGTCATATTGCGATAGACGGCGTGCATGCATGCAGGAATGTAATTGATTTATTTATTTTATGACAAGGATGCAAAGCAAGTGTGGAATTTGCTACTGTAATGCGGCTCCGGAGAGAGACAGGGAGCCATTGTGGGATGAAGGTGGGGGAAGGTAGCTTCTCGTATGTGGCGGGCCCTCGCAATCCTTCCAAACCTTCCAAGAACGTTGATAAGCAGATCCCTGAATTGAAATCTTCCCCAGCACCCGGCTGCATCTGCCCCTAATCGTTTTATTTACAGTCACTATAAAAGACGCCTCCCTTTTAATGGCGCTGTGAAATAATAGGCAGCCGAGGAACAATCGGTACAGTTCTAAGCGCATTCCCCCCTTCCATTTTCACATTAGGCTAATCGAGGCGAGGGGAAGGATATAAAGACATCAGTTGGATGAAATGAGTGTAATTGGAGAATAATGTAGTTAGTTTGCTCTAATCTTCTGCATAATATTAAAATGTTCTCAGTGCACCCCAGCTGCAAGCAATCACCCCGCTCTGAGAAACCTGGGCGACAATCTTTGGAGTGAGGAAGGATTGTGTGAGATTGAGGAAGAGATATATGAGAGAGCAGGAAAAGGAAAGCAGGAGAAACAACTGGGAGCTTCAGTAGGAAGTCCAAGAAACTGTCTATGAAGGCCTTTGCCTATATAAACTGAGCCTTTCCTCTATCTTTTTCCTGTCATGGTAAAGCAATCCTCGCACCCTGCTGACGTCTGGCTAATTTGTACTGGGGGCTTGTTGGTTGCCAAGACTGGTTATGGTGTTGTTGAAATCAGGAACAGTAGGGACCAAAACTGTCAGCATGGGTTTCAGAGGTTCATTTTCTCCATGCTGAGTACAGCCTGGTACAGCCTGACTGTTTTTTCAGCTGCCAAAAAGCATCCTACAGTACACCAGCTTACAATGTGACCAAAATGTTCTGAGCACTCAGATGCACTGTGAGAATTAACAGGTTTTCTCAGTGACTGGGGTAGAATGACTTCTGTGCACAGAGAACCATTATTTGAAATGATTAAAGATCTACTCGAGCTGTAAAAACATCTTCGACTACAACTATTAAATTTTGTGCCACTTTAATGGTCTCGAGATTGGAAATTGAGAGGTCATCAGTCACTCGGTACAATATGGTCTCTTTAGTTTTTAAAAAGTGACTGCTGCCTCAAACACCTCCAACGCCAAGTCGAAGAGTCTAAATTAAGTTTTGATCATCCCTCTCTATACAATTAGGACTGTAGGGAAGTTGTAGTGTGAGCAGTCACAGCAGTGGCCTCACAGTGGAATTAAGGGTGAGGTTCATTAGTCCCCCTTTGGCTTAGCCTTGTCTGTGATTTCAAGGCAAAAAAAAAAAAAAAACTCGCTCTGAGGCGGCTCTTTAACTGGTGTTATTGTGCAAGAAAATTGTCATTAGACAGTGGAACAAATAACCTCGAAACGTCATGGGTGTCTTTGCTAGGGATCTAAAACAACAACAAAGAATTAATCAAATTAAAAGGAAGCCTTGTTATGCGATTTCACTTTAATTTCCACAACCAAGCCCTTTATTTAGTTTTTGACAAAACCTTAAAAAGGGCAAGTCACAGTTTAGGGGCTCAGTAACAGTTTTATATTGGTGAAGAATTATCAATCCTTTAAGCTAATTTGGATAAGTTGGGGAGCCATAAAGTGGGCTATGAAAATGGAGTAGCCTATTTGTTAAGCTCCCACCCCCTTCCACACTCTTTTTATGCCACCGGGGCACTAATGCACTTTTGTTTTCCCTTGTTGATCATCTGCCATTTAAGGCACATTAAATCCTGCAAATTAATATAAATCTATAAAAGCTATTAGTGATTTCCACCCCGTATCAAGCCTTGAGTAGGTCCTAAATAATTATCACAAAGTCGTAAAGCCCTGTCATCAGCTCTGCAGATGAAAATGCACTACGCTGGACTTTTTTACACTGCTGTTTCAACTGCAACTTTCAGAACTCACCCAATTTTTCTGCACTCTCTTCTCCCCCCTATTGTCCGTTCTATAATTTTTTTCTTCATCTCCTCAGACCTTCCTGTGCAGTCTCTTCTCCACTTTCTTCCAAACCCTCTCCTCTCCTCTCTGTTCCTCATAGCCAAGCAGTTTAGGCAAGTGCCATATGCCCTGATTAAAGCTAGCGGCAGGCCAAGGAGCACAGGGAGGCTGTTTTGTCATTAGCCCCTCGCGCGGCTGAGGTGGAAACTCATTTAGCCCCATGCTGGACCTTCATTATGATAGACTTGTATCAGATGGCATCTCTGGCTGGGATCTCTGGCTCCTGGCTAACGGATGGGGAGATGCTGTGGCTTCGGCCCCTCTCCAGCCCCAGCAGGGAAAGAGAAAGGGCTTTAAATGGGGATAAGGCTGGGGGAGAATGGTTGTGGCCGGGTAATGGGAAGCGACTCGGGATGAAGGCAGGGAAGAATGGCTGAGTGGTGCAGGGGGAGAGGAACAGGTGGAGCCCGAGGTTAAAGGTTATGGGTCCTCAAGGTGGGCCTGAAAACGTATGCAGAGTAGAGGGCTAAGACTGGAAGAAAAGATAAGATTTTTTTTGTTGTTGTTTTTACTCTTGTTATAGGCACACAGTAACAGCTGTTGACCGCTGCATTAATTCATTTTTGGGTAGTTCTAATATTAGTGATGCAGCTGACTACAGAGCTGTGTGACAGGCACATGCAGAAATGGTGAGGCAAAAAGACTGGGTTTAAGTGATGAAGAGGATTGTAAACAGATTGAGTTGGAAAATAGAAATGAAGTCGGGGTTATAGGTCAAAAACTGGAAGAACACACATCAGAGTGCCTACAAGGTGATCTCACTTGTTATCAATTAACTCGCAAGTTAATCATTCTTACTATTTTATGGTCTATTGACAACAGAAACAGTAGCTCAGAATAACTGAAGCTTGAATCTGATAAAATACCAAGAACATAAAAGAGATAGATAATATATATACAAACAACAGAGGCCTATGTCTACCGCCAAAGCTTGACTTAAAACTGGAGTGAAGTGGACAGTTTTTGCATGGTGCCCTCACCTCCTAGTGATCACTTGTCAGTCAGTCTGTCCACAGTTTTTTCCACAGATGAACTGAGTTTCTGTTCTTGTAGGTGTAGATCTTCTCTGGGTCTGTTCAGCCATGGTGGATACGAGATAGTTCTTCTTCTATCTAATAGCCAATTAAAAAATAGTCATGGACATCAGGCATCGCAGGCATCACTTCCTGCGAGACAGGATTTTCCCAGCAAAGATCTGCTGTATAAGACAGGGGCTCCTTAGAATAGCAGACATGAATGTTTCTGGTGCTTAAATCACTATCATGCTTTATTAAGTGGTCATACACACAGCAAATTGGCATTTGGATGAGAAGAGGCTGGAGGAGAGATATGAGATATAAGGAGGGGAGGTCTTAAGAGGCTGATGTTGGTTCTGCTGCAGAGGAATATGAGGGGATGGGGCTGGAGGGTGCTGAGGCTGTATGGAAAGAATAGATACAGGCCTGAGGGTCCTGGTTCAGGGATCCTAACATGGTTTGGTGTGAAGGCAGAGGTATGGGGCGGGAAGAGCAGAAGAAGACAGCTGGACCTGGAGGAGAAGGCAGTTGATGGGGCTCTGGTCTTGAAATGGGGCCGTGGAAGGATCTGGGTCTTGCTCAGCCTGGTGCCTCTCTGGCAGATGCTGCAGCAGACTGGATGAGGGGACCACCACTGACAGACTGCTGGCGGCTAGAGCTGTGTGTTCCTGGTAGACCGAAACCACCTCTCTGTCTGGCTGTCTCTCTCTCTCTCTCTCTCTCTCTCTGCCTTGGTCTCCCCGAGTCTACCCCTCCCTCTCGCTATCTTTCTCTCTGTCTTCAGCTCTTCCTCTTCCTCCTCCATTTCATTGTACCCGCTACCATCACTGCTTACAGCTGCACCTCCTACACACAAACATGCTTGCTGCTGACACACACAAAAAACTGTGCACACAACTGTGCACACAGTGCGTACATGGAGTACAAAAATTATCAGCTTCAAATGTTCCAAAGCAAATGGCTGAAACAAATTTCTCTCTATCTGCTGACAGTTGTGCTACCTCCTGTAATAAAAAGTCAATGAACCAAGGGCAGTCAATATATTCCAATAACAAAGACCGAGAGATTTGTCATTTTCCCACTCTCTGCTTTTTTTTTGATGAAAATATGCCTTTCTTCTTTAGCATGAGAAGAATGGGGGTGGTGGGAGAGCCACACATGCACACAAATGCAGTCACACTGTCTCTTAAAAAAAGAGAAATCTAGGAGAAAATGCCTGCACCCCCCACCACACGCAACCTGAAGAGAAGGCATCTGACTGTGACAAACCAAATACGCTCTGTAATAGAATTTTCCATCTCTGCAAAACTGATAAGGAAGAGAAAACACAACAACAGTGAGTGGCACATATCTGAAGGAGGTGATTTCAAAGAACAACACCAAGGCACTCCAGATGCCTCCTCTCGCTGAGTTCTTACATAAATATGCCGTTAAGCAATATGATGTATTATTATTACCTGAAAACATGGTATGAGCCCGGGTAAGCAGCATATAAGCCAAGTGCCTTAGCTCCCCAAAGGAGATTGTCTCGACATCACATATCAGCCTCTGCTATTGGATTCCCTGACTTTTAACTGGGTTAACCCACTTCCTGGTGAATACAAATTCAATTTTAACTGCCGCAGTTTTTTATTTGCCATGTGCCCCCCCCCCCCCCCCCCTTTCTTTTTCACTTGCCTTTCTCTCAATAGACTGGAATAACCACGTAGAAACAATTTTCCTCTATTGAGTATACACAAGCTATAAAATTAAAATGAAGTGCTATTACATGTGTGCAAAAAGGAGGGGGGGGGGGACTGGAAATCTTCTCAGCAAGAGAGAATGATCCCTCTAGTTTCTTTCATTTCTTCCATCCATCTATCTCTGCCCGTAGCCCTCTTTCTCAGCCTTCTCCTGCCATCCGTGGTGGCAGATGTTGATAATCTTACATGCTCTGTTTCCTGGTTCTGGATGGAGCAGCCAATTGTAATGGATACGCACTCACCTTTAACCACACTGTAAAAAAAAAGGGTTCCTAAGGGAATTTTTAACGCTTTAACAAAATACAGTTTTCAAAGTTTACTGGCTGTACATGCAGTCATACAATAAACTATAAGAACTATTTATCATAATAATAATACTGAATATCTTATACTATATTGCGAAATATAGAGGAAATAATCTGACTATTTGTATGTTGGATTAGAATTAAAGCATTTTTAATGACTTACTTTTTCACATTTGTATAGCATAAAGCATAATGCACTTCATAAGCTAATTGGCTTTGTGATATTTGTTTGCCCAGATGTTTTCAGAATAAACTGGTATGTACTGTATGTACTGAATATATGTATATGTATGTACTGTATAAACTATATGTAATTGCATAATATAAAACATGTTTTTTTAAAAACAGCAGGTATACATAGTGGCTACATATCCTGTAAAAACATAACTATTATAAAAATAAATGTGCAGTTAAAAGCCTGAAAATAAAGATCTTTAGATGATCTCAAACCCTTCAAAGCTCCACAAAGAAACTTAAGAATTGCGACAGTGGAGAAGATATTTGAGGTCATTACAGGCACCTAATAAGCACTCTTTAAGGCACACTGAGGGTCTTCGAAGCACCACTACAGAGTTTTTTTTTAACAGTGCAGGCCTGTCTTCCAGGTCCTGTGTGACTGTCTTCTCAATGGGCTAATGGCTTTCCTCAAGCAAAGGGAGGGAGAGCAGGGCCTAAACAAAGCCAGATGAGGGAGTCAGGAAGCCTTTCAGGACTTCATTAGGTCTTCTCTCTGAGAGGGGAGGTTAAGAGCCCAGCAAGCTGGTACTGTTTAGCTGCTTAACGTCAACAGGAATGCTCACACAGCTGCCCCCTAAACCCACCGACAAGCACACACAGGACACAGCAATGTGAAGCAAACAAACACGTGCGGATATGTGCGCTCAGTCTCACAACATACTACATGCGCACATGTAGACGACCACAGATACACATGCATGCATATACACGGACCACATGTAGCCCCTGGTTCAGACAACACACACCACTAAACACTGGCTGGTTAGCATGAGAACAAGGCCACACAGGGACTCAAACAATCTCTACCCTTGGTACAATCACACTGTTGCTACGGGCACCAACCACACACACACTTTATGGACATTAGACCTTTCTTCCTTTTTGAATTACAATGACATGTTTATTTAATTGAATTGATATTCTGCTCAGTTTTGCTGATGTTATGCTCCACAGACTATGGACAAGGAAATACATCACAGTATTGGACTTGAGCATTTATCATTTATAAGTTGCACAGTTGATCCAGTAAACAATTACTGCAGCAAAATTACAAGAACATCATGTGTACTAATGCAGTCTTTCATTGTAATGTGTAGATTTTGCTTGAAATATCAGTAATATGAACTTTACTAAGCGTATTAATCAGAGACACCTCACATAAGCCAAAGTTTTGATGATGATGATTTGTAAAGTACTATAAAACATTTAAAATAACTTGTATAACATGTTTAGACATCAGAGTGGCAAAAGTGGAGAATGTCTAGGATGTTTAAAATATTTGTGAGATCAGTAGAGTGCCCTACTTTCTGATAAGCCTGGTAATAATAGAAGATAATCAGTTCTGTTCAAGCTAATATCTGCAACCAGTTCATTTGAACAGAAATGAATTAATTTCTCTCTGACTGACCTGGCCTGGCCTTAAATCCTGTCAGTGGAAGGTCACAGGTTCCTGCACACACTGCTTTGGAGGAATATATATGGAAAAATAATGCACTCCTGAAACTGCTAATAAAAATTTAAATAATGATGATAATGAATGAATAAATATTGTTGATCGAGATGTCCCTTTGTACTTTGTACTTGTTTCATGACATTCATGAGCATTACAAGACCTTTTTACCCAACACTACACTTCACTACTACAGTAGAGGATGATATTTTCCACTCTGATGCTTAAAAATCTACTGATAAAATTTTTACTGCTTCACACACGCACACAATACAAACATCCTGTAGGTCGTCCAAGCATTTAACCAAGAGAGTTAATCTTAGGCTCTGTATTTAGGCATGCATGGATCAGTTTTATGTGGAGAAATTGTGTGTGTGTGTGTGTGTGTGTGTGTGTGTGTGTGTGTGTGTGTGTGTGCGCGCACTTTCACAGGTATTGTGTTGCAACTGGTCGCCTGCCCCTGAAACACTGAGCATGCTACCCACCCCTTCCTAGTAGCCCTGAAAGGAAACAGAGGAGAAAAGGCCAGATGATTAGATGGATATCATAGTTCTAGACACGTGTAGCTGAGACTTGATGAGTAAGGTAGAGAGAAGTGTATTTGTGTGTGTGTGTTTGTGTGTGTGAAGGCGAGGATGAAGGGGTGAAAGGGAAGCTGATGAATAGCAAATGAACAGAGAACAGGTCTGTAAGTTGAGCCTGGTATTTTTTTTTTTTT